>JABWIB010001647.1:12625-33102 GCA_016617825.1 Platyplectrum ornatum | reverse complement strand
AGCTGTCACTCACCTGGTCATAACGAACTAACTGATGTCTGAGTAATGTAACAATGGTGGTTACCATAGTAACTGATTGCTGGAAGTTCCAGAACAGAGTATTTTGTACTTGGTGGAATGGGTCATGTTGGAGGGTCTGGGGGGTTTGGATGTTCTCCAGTACAGGTGCAAAGGTGTCGTGAAACCAGCATAGGGATAGCTGATGGTCGCAGCAGCGACACCGTAAGAACATCTTGGTTGTTAATGTAATTAAATTAAAATGCATGCACATATACGTGTCTCATGGTTCCCCTTTATAACATTAATAAATAAATTCCTGTCCTTCTGGCAAGCCTGTCTCCGCTCTACCCCATTCACTTCTCTGCTGTATTTGTCCTCTCCAGTGACTGTTGCTGGTTACAAGCATACAGTCGATATTTTTCCTAGTTATGGTCATGTCAGATTATGGCTGCAAATTGGTGATGGGAAATGTTGTTCATTGAAGTGATTTAGTTCATTTAGATCTAGTTCATGAAATAGATTAGTTCATTTTGGTGCTCAGCAGTGCCACCTCTGGTCATTTAGAGGTATAGATTTATGATAAAGTAACATGCAAGTGGGCAGGAGGGACTTCATAGTTCTGTGTAGTATTCCCCCCTACATTTAGTTAAAAATGAACTAATCTTTGCCATGTCTGTAAACTAAATGAATGAGTTCACCTAAAAGATTTGTTCATTTGAACTATCCTTATCTAACTACCCAGCACTACTGCCAAGCTAGAGGTCTGTTATAATCCTCATTTGGTATGTAGAGCTTGTATCCTGGGTTTAGTTTTTGTTGTTGCAATATATTTTGGGCACCATATGGTGCAAATGATATGTATTGTTTCTGCTGTAGACCCATCTTTTGCTTAGGTAAGGGTAGTAGTTTTGTAAAGGGCCTGTTTTACTTAATAATTAACATGGGTACATTTTATAAAATAACTTGTCATAAAATCCTCATATGTTTTATTTTTCTTTTTTATGGCAGGCCCCCCGAAACAAATGGATGCTGTGACGAGCAGAAGCCTGAAAAGAAAATTTGAGGAGGTAGATGTGTGCTCGCCGATTTCTACCCCAAAAGATTCTGATGATGAGATCTCAAACAGCGACAGCGCGGACAGCTGTGACAGCGTTAATGCTCCAACCAGCACACAGCTTATCCGTAAGTGTTCTCTCCCGGAACTACACATACACTCTCCCAAGATGCATACATTAATCTCTCATAGCAAGGATCATCATCATTGTGTCTGTACAATACCTAATAATGTGGCCTATCTCTCCAAGCCTGTGCCTATCCTAATAGAATCAGCACATTGGAAACCAGATATACAGTCACTGTGTTTTTGGAAAGTTTTGTTAGTGTTTTGATCAATAATCTGTATGGCCTAATGTAGAGGTGTATCTGAGTAAAACCATAATTAAGCTGGGTCCACGTCAGCACGATAGTGGGTTTTTGCTGATGATTAGCTGTAAGATTTCTTCAAACGATCTGCTAGATGCACAAGCTCCAGTCCAAGAATTCTTTGCTGCCATAATAGGCTGCTTTAACACACACACAAGGAACTCTATGCTTAATTTTCAATGGGAATCGTTGCTCTGAGGATCGTGTGTTCAGTACACACTGAAGTTTTCTGTAGACATCAGGACATAGATCAAAAATTATAGCTGCTAACAATCATTTCAAACAACCACAGACTGTCTGAAACTCACTAAACAGGTATCTGCTGATTTGATTGGAAAGATTATCTTTCTGGTGTGTACCCACCATTAGTCATTTACACAATTTAATTAATAATACAATATATTAATAATATAATATATATTATCCAGTTACCTCACCACTGTATAAAGTAGCCAAATTATTTTAGTTTGGTTGTTTTTTCTTGTGTGTGAAAAAGTTAAGGGGAGAAAAAAGAAACCAGAATAACAATTACAAATATTGTATTTTAAAATGCGGTTTATTTAAGGTCTAGACAAAAAAATCTTCCATTGGCCAGATACCAGGTTCCCTATATCTGGATAGAGTACAGTTTTGTTTCCTAGACTTATCAGGTAGCTATTGTTTTTTGTTAATTTTTTTGGTTTGTTTTTTTTTTCTCAATGTATCGACAATGTAATTATTCCCTCAAACGTATCATTTGGATAAGTGTATTCACACCCACATTGCTTGGTTTATATGCTGTCCTGATTAGCAGTATGTGATTTTTACAATACTGGTCTAAACAGAGTATTCTTGTTCTATGATCCTCCTCCCATGTGGATAGGACTTGTTTAAATAACTTAAATCTGATTTATTTATCTAGCTATCTATTTATAAGGGAAAGCATATTTCATTAATCACTGATCTTTCATATAACATCACGTCTGAACAGAACTTTCACTGAAGCCATTAGAACACATTTTGTGAATGGTAAAATATGCAATTCTTCTAATATTGACCTCCTCCTTTATTCAGCAACATCCATCCTGAAGCGGCAGAAACTATTAAGACAGAAGAATGTGCGCTTCGACCAGGTGACGGTTTACTATTTTTCCCGGCGACAAGGGTTCACAAGCGTGCCAAGCCAAGGCGGGAGCTCCCTGGGGATGGCCCAGCATCACAACTCTGTCCGGAAGTACACCCTTTGTGAGTTTGCTCAAGAACAAGAGGTGACACATCGGGAAATTTTACGTGAACACTTGAAGGAGGAGAAGCTCCACACACGAAAGATGAAGGTGATTATCCTGTTGACTTGAGTCAGTGATTGTCTATTGAATAGATGCACATTAGCCACACAATGTGTCTCCCTATGGGAATTAGAATTTAGTCTGTCCTCTTTAGTTACTTGCAAACTGATATACCTCTGTATGATAGCTGTATAGGCCACACAGGATATGTATAGGCAGGTGTTTTAGAAGGATGTTCTAGCATTGTACATTAAAATGCTTGCATCATGCACCTTCACAGCCTTTGGTTTTCCCCTTGGTTCCCTGAGGTGCACATGATGAAACCTCCCAGCAGAGAGTCCTATAAATAACCTTGTTTATTATGAGTATAGCTTATTTCCAATAGTAGGATTTATATGCCTGTCTCTTCCACACGTGCCTTAATACACTGTATTAGAGATGATGATTCCCAGTCCAAGTCTAAATAACAGTGTAAAAGTATCTGTGCAAGATGCAAAGGCTGAAGGCTAGTTATATATGAAGGTTAATGTTGACTTTTATGAGAATAATTCTGGCTAATATGGTTTGGTGGGTCTGAAATATATTTCCTTATTAAATGTTGTAAAATGTGTAGAGTAGCCAACATGGAGTAAACTGTACTGTTCATTGGTAGAATTTGAATTCAATGGATCGGTCAAATGTACCATGTCTTCTCTTCTTGGACAGCTGACTAAGAATGGTACTGTAGAGTCCGAAGAAGCTGAGGGCCTCACCTTGGAGGATGTATCTGATGAAGACATAGATGTAGACAATGTAGAAGTGGATGATTACTTCTTCCTTCAACCGTTGCCAACAAAGAGACNCAGAGCTCTGCTCCGAGCAGCTGGCGTTCATCGCATTGATGCCGATGAGAAGCAGGAACTTCGAGCCATCCGACTTTCCAGGGAAGAATGTGGCTGTGACTGCCGGCTCTTCTGTGATCCTGAAGCTTGTCCATGCAGTCAGGCTGGCATCAAGTGTCAGGTTAGTGATGGAAGTGCTGTGTCCAATCCTTATAAATGGTTAAAACTAGACATTCTGAGTAGACTCATACTTCATGCATAATCAAATGGGGTATTTTTGGGGTTTAGACAGAATTGAATTGCTGCCATATTGTTCAGTATTTTCTTTCATTTTCTTTCTTTCCAATTCTTACTCTTACAGGTGGATCGTATGTCTTTTCCATGTGGCTGCTCCCGCGATGGCTGCAGTAACATAGCTGGCCGTGTAGAATTTAATCCTATCCGCGTAAGGACTCATTACCTCCATACAATCATGAAACTTGAGCTTGAAAATAAGCGTCAGACACCACGCCCTCAGCCCATTGAGGAGAAGCTTCCTCACACCTCTCTTGCTGCCCATCCACACCAGGAGACACAGGATTTCCATGAATTCATTGCCGAGAACTATCACTTGGAGAACGAGGCTGCTGTTCGACACCTGCAGAGCGCAGAAGAGCGCCAAAGGCTGCTGGATGAAGGAGATGAGGCTTCTAGCGGCTCTAGTCTTAGTCTGGATTCCAGTGTTGAGAGTTTGGAGGTCTGCCTTCTGGAGACGCCAATCTCTCTGCCTACGTCGTCCTGTCATTCCTCCATCAATCCTGGCTTGCTATCTTCTGGCTCCTCTGTCCTCTGTTACACTGATGAGGATTCAGGGAGACCTGCTACACCCCCGGATTACACAGATGTTAATGTGTTCATTTATGATCACAACTCAACAGAATCCGAAATGACCAAATCTGTTCATTCTAAGACCGCAGAGCTAAGTAGTTCAGTAAAGCTAGATACAGAAGAATGTTCAGTCATGGCCCCCTGTTCCAAAGAGGTTAACCTAGTGCCAGAGTCTGATGGGCAATCCTCTGAATTGGTAATACAGACTAACAGCCCACTAGAAGTCCCTGTAGGTGATGAGGGAAAGCTGCAGGAAAATCCTGACCACCAAGCCTCCTGGTAAGGCCAGCATTGTCCTGCAGGGTCTCCTCTACCTATGTGACACTATTGGCAAATATTTTGCACAAGCCACTCCTATTTTCTCCCTCCACTTATACAATGTCTTGTCCCTTCCTTGTCGTACTACAGTGTGCTCACATGTGAGAGATTATTAGTTTTTTTCCGCTATTAGACAGAAACCCCTTTTCCCCTCCGCCCCTTTTATATTTCTTTCAGAAGAACTGGGATAACTTGAAATTAATTTTGAAATTAACAGTTTGTCCTATTGATATAAACCTCCTACTAACCCGGCACTGCATACATTTGGCTTGGTAGGAAAATATGTTTACCATTTTGCTGGGTTTTATTGCAATATTTACTCCCATGTTTTGGTGACCACTTGTAACAGACTTTCTATACAAACCCAATTCTGCATAACCTCGTATTCTATTGTCAATTCAGCGGCACTACAGCTGTCAAGTCTCAAAAACAAAACAAAAACATTTTGCAAAACAAATGTCTCATCGGTGTAAATTTCCCCTTTTCTGTGCATGATTTAGGACTGTCTTCAGATTGACCTGTTGTGGCTTCCTGGTGTCCCATGAAAACCAATGTGAAACTTGGGAATGACATGTAAATATTACTCATACATGGCCAGGTAGTACGGTGCTATTGTTTAGGATTAGACTGACATCACAACCTTTGGGAGAGTTAGGCTGCCTTTCTAGTTTAAGTGTAAGATTATAGTGCAAATGCACTTTAACATTTTTTACAAGACTCTCCCGAAGTCCAAAGCTGCTAATCATTCAACCTGGACAATGTCAGTAGATAGTGGTCGTTCTTGCGCCTTGGAATGTGCTAGTCCTTTACCCTAATGGATTACGGTATGAATTGTTTCATAAATCAGTGTGTGCATGCATATAAACCAACATGTATAAGGTTCATTCTTAAATAGATTTTTACTGTGCTAAGTTATAAAACCATGCGATAAATGCTTACAAGATATTTATTTGCAGCTATTGATCTGTCTGACTTTTATTTTGCTAAATCTCTTTATCTCACCAGCCACCGTTGTTCCTTGTAGTAGTTGGTCATATGGCTACCTTTTATTGGCACAATTCAGCAGTTGATAAGTTGATATTGACAAACAAATGAATTTGATGTAGCTGTTAATGAACTACAGCTTGGATCATACGGATTTTCATATACATAGTGTGCTTTACTTTATAATTCACAAAATTACTATTTCTCTTAATTTAGTGAATATGTCACGGGAGCTTTGATTTTTTAAAAAGAAATATAAACTACCCAGGTGCAATAGTGAAATACAGAGAGATGGCATGGACAGTTATTCATGTAAGAGAAAGCTACGCATACATGTAAAATGTGCGTGCGTACAGGCCTTTCATATTCTTTGCTCCAATGCCTGAGCTTATGCCTTTAGCTGGCCACCGTACATTGGACAGATTTGTACGCCTCATTCTGTTTGCCTTAAACAATCATATAATAGGAGCTGTTGTGATACATTATGCATGTACCATATACTCATTAGTTCGGTCCACCGTTTTGAACCAGTAAATTTATGCGTTGTATGGCTAGTGGCAATGTTCAGATAGCCAAACCCTACATAATTCTATTTTTAATTAGATTTTATTCCCAGACGGAACTTCCGTTTGATTTTAATTCTTTCACACTGTACTTTTCAGTAAAACTATCCTGAAGAACAATTCAGTGTCCCTGCGCCATGTGCTTTTAATTTCCTTAATCCAATAAGACCACATGGTTGACCTTTTTCAAAATTAAGTCCATTGTTTCTTGGCCCAGTTACTTCAACTACTTCAACTTTCCAAGTTACTTGAAGACCATATGAGAGAAGCAAATCAGTATAATTGTTTGGCTCTGCAACCTTATGCAAATACGGGCCATAAAAGCGTAATGTTTCCTATGATAAGGGAAACTGCTTTGTTGTACAAAATGACGTAGCATTCTTGCACACGTGTTGGCCTGGTCAGAAAAATCAGTAGTTGCCTTCTGGGTAACAAAACAATTAGCATTATCAACATATTAATGATGGATTTCTCGACGACAAGAGCCTGACCTCTGGTATCTTGGAATTTCATGGTTATTTTGAATTACTTGCTTTTACCATAATGCAACACTTATATTAAGGTATATTATCACATTAAAGAAATGAAGGCACTTTGGAGCATTTGGGTTTTGGCATAATGATTGCCTTTCAGTGTGATAGTGAAATGGAGAAGAAATATAGTGTTTTATGCACCCCATGAAGTCTATTCCTAGTGCTGGCAATTAGTTGTGTGTGCCGGCCCAATGCGATTTCATACAGTAGTGGTGTCCATTGTCCCATCAGTTTACATGTGTGTGTATATAAATGTGAATGGAATCTCTTAACGCCATGTTATTATAAAAGTGGGAAGGGAGTTCCTAAAATAAAAGTAACAGTTTCTGTAAATTTTTAGTACACAAAATAGTTTATCGAAGATTTTGAACCTCTGTGCTCATCCTATATGTTGTGCCCTATATATTGTTGTGACTAATTGCCAATATTAAGAGTGTATTGTACTTAGCTACAGTCTAGATAGTCTAGATCCAAACTGTGTGCCTAGGCTCCCTGGGGTGCCGCGACTCTCTCATTTGGGGTGCCACAAAATTTTTTTTCCCGACATGGTGGCGCGTTGCTAGCATTGCTTAGAAGTGCAATTTTTTTTTTTACCACTTGTATAGGACAACACAAGATTTGATGTCAACCGGAAGTATTTCCGCCTTTACCTAAATGACTATTGTTCTATTTTACTCAAAGCATTTTAAAAATGGGACTGCTTGATAATTTTTTGTAGGGTGCCCTTAAAAAAAATATGGAGACCATTAGGATGCCTGAACTGAGAGAGAGTGGAAACCACTGCTCTAGATTATCTCTGGGCCACATGGTAAACTTATCCATACCTGACTTAAACTCTATTCTAGTTCCTCAGATACCTTCCTCCTTAGTAATTAAGCAGGGATATCATAGGGGGAGGTCGGTCAGAGTATGGCTTGACAGGCCAGCTTTGGCCTGTTAATTGTATAGGGGTCAAAAATAAAAATGTTACTTTTTTTATTCTTTTATTTTTCTTTGTGGTTTACCACATTGGCAAAAATGTATCATCTGATAAAGACAGCAGAATTTTGAAGTAAAACAAAGTGTATCCTCTATAATAACATAATAGCATATTTATTGTGTTTGGTTCTATATGTAGAGAATGTTGATATAAATGCATTCCTTTAATGCAGGAATAATATCTACTGTTACTTTTATTGTGGATCGCCTCAATACCAATGGATATTATGGATATTAATCTTTTTCTATATTTCTATAGTGCTGTCATGCGCTAGTGCACAAGTATGGATGACCTAGTTTTTCTATACATAAAAGGTGCTTTTACATGAATGATCAGAAACCTTAAAATGACTATTGCCTCTATAACAGACTGGTTTGGAGATCTATATTGTGCATTAATACGTTAACATTGTGTAAGTAATATACAGAGGTTTGTATCTAATAGTGAATCTTTCATTCCCTGGTAAAGCTATATTTGTATTGAAAGGAAAGGAATGCAATGGCTGCTAGTTTGGGGTGGGTATTATTTCCCTTCGTGACCATGTGGGTTCTTTTATTTTTGTGGTGCAGGGTAGTTTACCGAATGAACATGCTGCTATGTTTTCAGTCTGTCCATTCTCAGATACGCCTGCACTGGTATTCCCTTTCAGTTTCTCACTGGCATGAAGCGGGGTATGCAAGCATTAGAAGCGGATGGCAGATATTAGAATATTTAGGTAGTTCTGGAAACAACCAACGTGTTTTTCTTGCCTTTGTATATTGTTTTTATTAAATTTCCACTCACAAAACTCACGTGGAAATTACCAATTGGCCCCTATGGTGTAATTGTGTGAACGATGAACATACAGAGCAGAGAATGTTCTGGAACAGTGAACACTACCCTTGTCTGTGCTGATACGTACCGGTTGTGACCTCCATGCTGTCACTTTGGGTGGAGGAGTGTAATGAATAAACTTGTTGGTTTTATTAAATGAATAGGCTTAACATATTTTTATCCAGCAGAAAAGGCTTCAGGCAAACAGAAAGTGTATTGACGGCCTTCTTATATTTGTGTGGAGCAATCGTATTGTCCTCCTTCACCATTTAGTTTTGTGGTTCCCCATTAGCACTGTTTTTAAGTTAATACGTTTATATTGACATAGAAAATGGTAAGCCACCATGGTTTACTTCTCGGACTATTGTAGAAATGAAGTGTACATGGCCTTTATACGCCATATAATTTAAATTTTACACTCAGTATATGTGTATATGGTACAGTGCAACCATTTTCCAAAATATTGTCCATTTAAGAGCGTGTATAAACACCGCCTTAATAAAGTCTCTTGCTTTCCTTTCTCTTCACTGTACTTCACTTATCTTCACATATTTTTCTTTGTTTAGATAGATACAGGTATTTCTAGGACTTCCACCAGTCACATTAGTCTTCTGCTGTCCTTTGTCCTTATTCTGTCCGATGACATGACAGAAGCTATGCCAGGTCCCATGGTTAAGATTTTAGCAACTACGGTTTATTTAGTTTTCAAAGCATCAGGATAGAAAGTAATTGGTAAACCATGTGGGTTTTGGGCTATGGCATTGTGAGGGCATGATGCCACCTTCTGAACAGGTTTATTGCATGTTGCAATGGCACTTTACTGCTGAGCCAAAGCATATGAGCACAAGTTGCGTAGTACTATCTGAGCTAGCCTTGGAGCTATATTACACTCGTATCATATTTTGGTTCTGACCATTCATTTATTCATTAGAAATATTCTTGTTTAATAAATATTACTTTAGATTATAGAATAAAATAGAAAGTTGTGAACACACAAATTGGAGTCTGAATCTTAAATTTATAATTGCACTTTACATACCTTACCTACAAATAACCTCTACGGTATTATAAAAAGTAATATACTGTTTCTATTACTATTTTGTTGGACACATGATTTCATGTACTATAAGAGGATTGTTAGGAGAAATTTAAGGGAGCCAGTTGGAACCATTTAGATGTGAAAGGAAAAAAAAAAATCTACTCTTGGCCACTGACCTGACTCCAGTGGATCGAATGTCCTCAGCTTACCCCGAATATTGCTTTTCTTTAGAATGACGAATGAACAGAACTCTTGTGATCATTGGAAATTCTTGTGTAGTCTTGTGAAATTCATTTCTCCACAGTCTCCCAGCAATAATGTAATTCATACAGAAATGGTTTTGCTAACTTGTAGTGTACTGTTTCTATCGCAGTCCTGATTTTTTTAAAACACGTGGAGTTACCAAGCTTGTGTTTTTCTACATCACTACCATAAAGTGAGCAAATACGCTACTTATATGTGAACAGTGTTGGTCCCACGTTTCCACAGGCTGAACACACTTACAAATATGAGTGGACAATAACTTAAATGTACAGAGCTATGATAGCATTTGTGTTTAAAGTCTGAAAACCCCTTTTACAAAATAGGTGTGCTTTTTATATCAGTGTTGATCCATTTGTGAAAAAAAAAAAAAAGAAACTAACTATGTGTAATGTGATTATCATTTGGTCATTTTATGGCTTTAACTCTATCCAATTTGCCTTTAACTTTTTCATCCTCTTAAACTGTATATTTAAAGTTGGTAACATATTGCTTTTTCTCCCGCATTACAAAGTATGATCCATAGTATTCATAATCTGGCTAAATACAAAAAACATAATGTTGCGCTTTGCAGTACTGCTACACACTGTTTTAGTTGACAGACGCGTACTCCTGTCTTGGGTATTCTGTTATATGCCGTTCACATAGACTTCCCTGGTAAATCTGTTTTTATCAAGCAGGGTTGTTAGCTGTGGATCTGAATTACCCTGGTAATTAACCCTGTTCACAGTGCTGAATTACCCTGGTAATTCACAAACTACCCTGGTCCTACACTATTCACACTGAACCAGGGTAGTTAGTAGTAATTTTAGCGCCGTTCACACTGAACCAGGGTAGTTAGTAGTAATTTTAGCACCGTACACACTGAGCACACTACCCGGGTAGTTCATTCAATCCGGGAAGTTGACTGACTTACCCGGGTAATAGCCCTCCGTATGAACGGAGTATAAGAAAGCAGGCTGGTCCGTTTCAGAAGCATTGTCACCTGCTCTATAGATCATTGACAAAAACCACCAATAAATGAATGTTTTTCTACTGCCATACCCCATTCTAGTATGGCAAAGAGCGCTTTACTCCTGCTCAGATATAGGAATGATGTGGTTATGCACTTTGTCACTATTAGGAAGCGTCTTCATGTAATTTCAGTAATACTTACTAAATGCTAATTTCAGATGATGACCTCAATGCTCTCTCCATGTGCAGGTCATTGACAGCTGTGATGCACTGTGTCCGACTTATACTTGAAATAGTGGTTACTAAAAGAAGGCGTTTCCATATTAAGACCATGATTGGTGTGCTTGCTTTCTTAAAATGTATTAAAAGTGCCCAACTGGAATATGAAAATATCCAGTGTTGCATTGACAAAAGGGGGTTGTGCAAGAATTGTAAACTGTATAGGACTGTGTACTGCTATAACCAGGTGCAATATTTCTTTGTGCATTATTAGTGGGAAAGCATTGCATTGTGTGTTTTTCCGTGACCACACTATTCTGATGCAAATGGTGCTGTGAGCTCACAAGGGCTTTGGAGAAGAGAGGAAAGCAGGGTGGTCATTTCAGTGTATAAATGATGTCCATAGAATTTCAAAACCCCATTCTTTTATGCTTATTAGATTTATATAGTTAGGGTGCTTCTTGTTTTGCTTTGTTTTTGCGTAGCTTTCTATTTTTAAACCCATTGATTGTTCCCGAGCTGGTGTCTGCATTGTGTGTCTATTCTTATGATGAACTGAATGGCATGCTGGGGGTTTTGTTACAGCAGCTGGGGAACCTGTGTGTGTGACATACCATGTAGCCGCCTTGTGGGAGATGTGAATAAGTGCATCTTGCAGAAACATTCAGTTGACATGTTACAAATGTTTTTAGTGTTTGCTTAACCTTNTTCCACCCCAGTTCTCTTGTTTACTAGTCATTGGTCACCTAACTTGCTTCTTTTTATTTGAAACTGTACACAAATTTATAATTTCAATGTAAAATCCAAAGCTTGCCATGTTTTCCCCCAGCATTCTCATTTGCATTTCTAGAATTTATGAATTGTGACAATTCTGTATTTAAAAGAATATTTAAATGTAAAAATAAATGAAAATGCGCTCAAATGATGCCATACGTGACTGTTTATTTCCATGGAGTACGAACTTATTCTTCATCCAATATACCATACATTGTGACAGCGTAAGAATTAAGTGATACTACTATGACGAAATCCTTAAAGCGTTGACAAGGAGCCTGTCAGGACTTAGAGGATCTTTGTGCGCTAGCTGTCATGGATATAAATGATGCACATCACTGTACACATCAGCTGACTGGACATTTAAACTTCCTGCGCATCTGCCATATGCTTTCTCAGAAGTAATAGGGGAAGGTCATTTTCTATAAAATATTTCTTTTAAGTTACCGTATATAAGTAGTATATACCGCTACTGCACACTGGCATTACAAATGCAAACACAAAGAAATGCTATTTAAACCGGCTTTGCGCATATAACAGAATGGAACATCCTTTATCCTGCATCCTATCCAGAAGTTCATGATTCTGCTAAAACTTGTGATTTAAAACTATGGATTGGCTCCATTGTTAGGATCCTGCTTACATCAATACCAACACATTTGTAACAGTGAATCTTGGTGCAGGTAACACACTTGGCTGTGTAGGATGTCAATAGTTATGAATGATCTACAATTTAAATGTCAGGCTTTGGTTATGCATAATAATCCATTGTTTGCTAAGGCCTGTCATTGAACACAATGTGCATGGGACGTACTCTTGCTCTGCAATACGGAGAATTCTCATTTAAAATTGAACCTATAACCCACTGAACATTGCAAATAAAGGGTTCCAGAAGAACTAGAGGGCTTTCTAAAATAAATCAAGCAAAAGTTTTTATACCTGTGTCCAAGATAAGAACAATCATTGTTAAACAGTTTAATATTTGTTAGGCATGTAGGGCTGTGCTCTATTGAAAAACATCTCCAACAAATAATTACACAAGCTTTAAAACACAAAAAAACTGACTTTACTAGTAGTAGTCACCCTGAACATCCTATAGAACAGGGGTTCTCAACCAGTCGTAAGCAAAGCTCTGTCTGATACACACAGCAGTTTTGCACAGCTGTAATGACATTTAATTTTAATCATAAGCTATACCAGATGGCAGAGAATGTAATAATACATGGGACTCTAGTACAGTATATGTAAAAAAACAAAATAGCTTTAGAAAGTCATAAAAAGTTAAGAATTGTGTAGTGGGTATGTATTGGTGCCATACAAGAGGGAGGGAATATGGGTTTGAAAATGTCAAATAATTAGCCAATCTTCTAATAACAGTGTAGCAAGGAATGTGGGTGAAGAAAAAGCATTAAGGAGAGGATAATAGGAACAGAATGGGATTAGTAAGTGGTACTTCACCTGATTCCATAAGGGGTAACTTGTACACCAGTGGTTGAAGTGGTGTGGTATGAACACACAGAAAATAACAGAAGTGAATGGAGTTTTGTAGTTTTTCAATTAAATCAGTGGAAGAAGTGACTGTCTGGCATATCCTGGTATACACCCCCACTTCCAGCCCTGTTTTACACACCAAAAAAAAAAGTTGATAATCACTGCGCTAGCACATAGGATTGGATCCAGACACACGTGGGTTTCCTGTATAAAGGACCTCAGCATGTGCGCCAGATGTTACTTCTCCATTTTTCCAGCACACAAAGCAGATCAATGCGTAATTAATGTAGGCATCCGGACCCTTAAGTGTTCAGAAGCCTGTACAGGTTACAGGTTAAAGGGTAAGCGCCCCTTGGTTGTAATGACAGACCTGCGTACGACAGTCACTATATGGTCACATCGCGTCTAGTTTTAACATTATAGTCGCAAAGCCAGTAGTGAAAACAACTCCTGCTCTCTGCAGCATTATGACACTTGTGGTTTGTTGTGATGTCATGCAACCTATAAGAGTGGAGGAAAGCAGGACAAATGGACTGTAACAATATACATAGATGTGATATAAAATTAATTATCAATCTGAAAATGATTGTACTATTAAGTATCTTTCCATTATAATATAAATGCACCAGAATATAGAAGATCACACCACTTGTTCCCAGTGCAATCAATTCACAGATAGCCTCTGTATAAATGACAAAATACTTTTAAATGGAACCTAGGAATGATAAAGGGGAACTACACTTGTGATGGATATCTTACAGTAACACAAGTATACGCTTTATCACAAGAAAAAAAGTCTGCACCTTGCAATTATATTCATAATAGAAAACAATTTCTAGGAGCATGAACTGTGCTCTGGAATATCCTCCCTCCCCACCACTAATATAAAACAATAACAGTCAGGATAAAAAATTTAGGTGTCAGCCGCTTGTTTTATTATGTACACTGCACCAATACAAGCAAGAATAAAACACTCAACTACTTATTAAAATGTAGAAAAAAAACAAGAACAAATTAACCTTCCTGAGAAAAGGTTAACTGCACAATTTATTAAACAGCTAGAATAATTTAACCCTGTGGATTATTTAGAAAGTGTCATTAGCTTAATAGTACCAGAAACCCTCTAACAGCTGAGCAATGAAAAGATGTAATGCATAAACATCTACAAATATATACAGGGAAAAGCAGCAACAGTGTTCTGAATCCACGGACGTAGAGAACTAAACAGTGGCAATGTGGATGTTACAGTACACGTAAGACATTCTATAGGGCAGGCAGAAGAGTTGGTCCTTTCTTATCCCAGGACAGAATTGCAAACTCAAATCATCTTCCTTCAGATGTTTTACATCTACTTTCTTAAAATATTGATAAGGCCAGTTTCATGGTTAAGCAATAGTGGTTTAAATGCCTTTATTTGGTCCCACCTGTCCAGGTATTTTTCCCTCTGTATTTCTCATAACAAAATGAACCATGCAGTGAGAAAGTTCTCCATGAATGGACGGCTGGTATCTCCTACACCCCCTCCATAGTGCACTGCGATGCGAATAACCTGGAGAGTGGCAAGCTCTTTAGTTCGGTGACTTTAGCAGGGGCTACCCAGGAAGCAGACTGGCCAGTGCCCATGTAATCACTTCTTTAGAAACTGGAGGTAGTTGGTAGACAGCAGGACCATACTATGCAGCAATAAGGAGGCCTCAGACACTGAAAAGAAACATAATATATTTATTAATGGCCCAATTGCATATAGTAAATGGAAAGCTGGATACACACTGTATATATAGCTTGTACTTGTTCATATGAACTATATACCATCAATTCAGTCTCACAAGGCTCGTGTCCACCATATATTCCCAAAAATAAATGCCTCTGCACAATGGAGAAGAGCAAATCAAAAAGGTGTGAATGCCATGAAATATTAAAGCTGTGCAACTGGATCATACCAAAACACATTTACCATATCATCTGGCTGGTCCATTTTTATTATAGATAGCACTTTTCCCTATGTATCAATTCCCATTTTCCTATAGAGTGCAAGCTTGCGAGCAGGACCCTCTTTCCCACCCAGTCATGTCGTAGTGATTGTTGAAACTGTAAAGCGCCTCATAATGTGAGGGAGCTATATAAAAATACCCAATATTTTAAAATGCCAGTTTGGCCATATCTGCCACACTGATGCCATATTACAAGTATGACCATAAAGCATGATCATAAGGACCTGTCACCTGGAGATAGTGAAGCTATCATTATAATCACAAAATAAAAGGCCAGTTTGGTCACAACCATAATGTAATCTTTGGCGAGCTGATATGTGGTTGTTTTAAGACAGGACTGGTGCAGCCTGGAGGCAGGAAGAAAGCTGCAGCCTTGGTTGGGAAGACAGATTAGAAAGGGTTCAGACCTGGACAGGATGAGGTCAGCCCTGGCTGTCTATAATCAAGTGATTCCCTTCCTGAAGAGGAAAGGGATTTAGGGGTCACCATTTCATGTGACTTAAAGGTAGCAGGGCAATGTAACAAAGCTATGAGAAAGGCGAGTCAGATGCTTGGTTGCATAGGGAGAGGAATTAGTAGCAGAAAGAGGGAAGTAGTAATGCCTCTCTATAGGTCATTGGTGTGGCCTCACCTAGAATACTGTGTTCAGTTTTGGAGGCCATATCTCCAGAAGGACATAAATACATTAGAGAAAGTGCAAAGAAGAGCCACCAAAATGGTACATGGTATGACCAACAAAAACTATACAGAAAGACTAGAGCAACTAAATATGTACAGCTTGGAGCAGAGAAGAGAGAGGGGTGATATGATAGCAGCTTTCAAATATATCAAGGGATGTCACCATGTGCAGGAGGGGGGCATTTTTCTAAGAAAGAGGTGTAGTAGAACGCGAGGGCATGCGTATAAACTAGAGGGTGGTAGGTTCAGGGGAAATGTGTGAAAGAATTACTTCACTGAAAGGGTAGTGGATAAGTGGAATAGCCTCCCATCAGAAGTGGTGGAGGCTAATACTACAGAACAGTTTAAGCAAGCTTGGGATAAACATAAGGGGATTCTGAGACTAGTTTTAAATACACAATACCGCAGACTGGATGGGCCATGTGGCTCTTATCTGCCGTCACTTTCTATGTTTCTATGTGTATGCAGCATAAGCGTACAGAAGAGTCAGGATTATGGCTTATGGAGTTATGGCAGGGTATGGAAGTCCTGTGATGGCAGGGAAGGGTACAACCTTTACACGCATTGACTCCTCAATTGTGATGCAAGACCTCACCCATTAAGGTAAGATAATGGTGCGATGAATGCTACCTTTTAATAGTACAGGGTTACCACTAAGAGTCAATGAAAACCATTTTTCTAGTTGGACATCAGTATAGAAGACGTACCTTGTAATTTACTGGACAACTGGAGCCAGCAGCTCAACCATTCTCTGCAGTCTTCTTCACTAAGACTGGTGGAATTTAGCCCTCTGAGATAACAAGCCTGATAACCACAACAGAAACATAAGACATTACAAACACTGTGAACAATGTTGTATATGCATACATAATATAAAGTATCATACTAAATTACTGTACATGAATTGTAATATTTGATAGTATGGGGCTTGCACAATATCCCCTCCTTTCTCCAGAGATTTTGCTTAAATACCGTTACATATTTATATCCTTTTCAGCTGCTGGTGTAATTTAGTTTCAGGGATCTTCTGGATTGTAACATGTATACATAAAGAGCACTACATACAATTCTCAGTATCCCAAACTTTAACAATTCCATCATTCCAAACCACATACTCCCTGTAGGAAGGAAATCGAACATTTCCTACAACCAACCATTATTTGCCTGATTTCCATTCTTAATTGTAATTAAAATGTCAACCATAATAGACATATATAATATCCCCCATTGTATTCAAAATGTCTACCATAATAGACATATATAATATCCCCCATCATAGGACTATTAGATGGACATAGCAGAGCAGTATTATGGGAGGAACATAGAGTCCTATTATATGGAGATATAGAGTATTATTTTTCAAGTCATTTATAGAATAAATTAAAGTAATTGTAATATGTCCTTAGTTCCTAGATAAATTTTATATTTCACCATACATCCACACACACAATTCAAATTCCACAATATACACTATGGGATCAGAGACGTCATAGGTTAAGGGCTAAAGTGTACAAGCAATAGGCATTGAGACTTTGAACAGACAATAGATTTCAAGGATTAATTAAAATTTTAACTGAGTATTTCTTCCCCTCCATAACCCCCATTACCATAGTTTATCTGTTAAGGAAAGTGGTTTATGGGTTTATACCAGTCATAATATCTATGTGTAGTGTGTTTCTGGAATCCTGAGTTAGAAGACTTCCACACTTCCTTCCCTGTTCTACAGTCACTGAACCCAGACAGACCTTATAATTCCTTAACCCATGCAATGGCAAAGTACATCTCTGGACTACACTGTACCTGGCTAAGCAGAAAGATAGGGAGAACTGATGCCTGTCGTTATAACAGTAATATGGGAAACACTGATCAACCTTCCTCAAATAGTAAGCAAGCAGGTTAAAGTATTTTTAAGTATGAGCAGCTGCCTCTTATAGTCCTGATAACAGGGGTAAACATTATAATAGAGGAAGACTCACACCATCCAAATTTAAAATACAATATTATTCCTTAATAAAACTAAAATAACCCCAAACTTCCCAATAAAATAATAACATGTCTTTTAATTAATTTACCCAAATTCATTGTCCAGTGTATTTATAGTTTGGTTTATTTTGTTAACCTAGGATTGTGCGCCTGCGGGGGCAGCTTTTAATCTAGTGTACATCTCTAGGTGTGTCCACATTGTAGACATATTTACTAAGCGGCGAGATTGCAGTGAGATTGAAAACTGGGGAGGTTGCCCATAGCAACCAATTAGATTCGAGTTTACATTCTTCTGTGTGTAAAATAAAACAGAGCTTGAATCTGATTGGTTGCTATGGGCAATATCTCCACTTTTCAATCTCACCGCTTAGTAAATATACCCCCAGATCATTAATGAGTCTCTCACCCTCTTTACTTCTTCATCTGTGAGTTCTTTGACACCAAGTTGGAGCAGAGCATTGTCCAGTTGGCAAATCTCATATATGTGCGACCTGAGGCGGCGNTGAAGAAAATATCCTGGGAGATGTGGCGTCAGGAACATGATACGACTCAAAGCTTTCTGTGCAAAGAAAAGACTATCAGCAGAGAACAGGTCATAGGACCTCAAACATCATATCAGGCCTCAGAAGGCAGATGCCGGTGGACCTGTTATTCCCCCCGGTGTCAGTGTACAGTACACGCACCCCCCGCCTCAAGTCAGTGTACAGGACTAGACTTTTACAATTATATAATTTTCTAGGGGAAAAAAAAATAAGCTAAACCAAGACCAGGCCATTGCACTGATGATAAGATAAACTCACTGNTCTCTTATCAATCTTATTACAGCAAGTGGAATGTCCTACCATTTGTCGAGTGTCAAGTCTGGTAATACATAACNGTGGACCTGAGAAAGCTTCCTTGACCACTTCAATGTCCGCTACCCTGGGGTGAATACCATGCTGGACCTAAAGTGAAAACACTCTGCTTAAGAGGAGAAGCACATTGCATAAACATACACAGGATTATGTTATTTTAGAGAAGCATCTCTCATTAATAAACAAGGACAAGTTGCACAGATGGGAAACTCAGAAGCATTTCTACAGCCTCCCACGTGTTACTATTGCTGTATAACTGAATAACATGTTTCTCATCATCCTGTAATTCAGTATCATCTCTTCATAGAATACGGTATGCCAAGGAGGAACACAGGGTGATTCATTACATAATTTCCAATGAAAGAATGATTAAATTATATAAATAATTTATAATGGCTGTCACCTATACCTGCCAAGTGAAAACCAGATCTCATATTAAAATCATATCATTTAACTTGTTCCTTAATGTGGCCCCCACAATATCAGCACCCCCTGCATCACCTCCCATCTGTTCTATTTCATGCCCCGCTGCATTTTCTATGGTCTGTAACTGACTGAACAGAAATGTACTACATTTAGACATTCTCATTTTCATTTTGTTTATAAAAATCTTGCACTAAGGAAATGATACCGGCATTGACCATTACCTGTGTAACCAGCTGGATTATCCGATCTTGCAGATGCTGCTCTGTAACCTTAGGAGCACATTTTAATAAACTGTCCAGCACCTCTGGGTAGGCTTCCATCCGGATGTTGTGATATATGTCTAGGAATTCCTCCTGCTGTTTTGGAGTCCAGAAGTACCTGATTAGCAGCTGTCGAGGGAAGAAATACCTGGATAAAAAGGGTGAAATAAGTAAGTGCCCCATATTCCATATTTAAACAATGTTTAGACATATTTGTGTGTATATCTCTTACAATAGAGAATAGTGAGTTTAAACTAATCCTTGTACAGGTGAAGATGGTAAAACAGAAACAGAGAGGGGGACATAACCCTTGTATTTAATATTAAAACGTAAACTATACCACTGATAAAAGATTACACTGCCTTGCACCTAAGTCACACGTTGCTTGATGCTTGTCGAATTAGCTGTCTCAACATATATTATAAAAGGACATGATCCAAAGATTTAACTGTGCTGCGTTAAGAACATAACACAAGCAAAAATCGGATAGTGGGTCTCCCCAGTATCCATGCCCCAGTGCAAATTTGGATTAAGCAGATTGTGTTGCAATCAGTCAGATACATACATGGGGGGATTTTCCAACAGGACAGTTATTGGAAGTCTGGATCAGGTCCTTAGCCATCATATTTACAATTCTGTAACCTCTTNAATAGTATTGGTCCCGTAATTCTACCAGATGGATTACAGGGGTGAAAGCCTGACTCCTCTCAAAAGAAACCCATCACCTTAGAGGTGGTCAGGTCATAAAAAAATATATTGTATCCTAAACTTTCACTTGCAGGACTTATCGCTAACTCATAAAAAGCTGTTAATATACAAACAAATCACTATACCCATAACTAGATCAAGAATCGGGTGATAAACATTCTCCTTAAGGAGAGACACCATGAAGGTGTGTGGAGTCCTACAGGCCGTCCTGCTCCACTAAAATTTGAATAAATAAATAGCCTCTGGGGAAGAAGGAAAGAAGCAGAATCTCTAG
>JABWIB010001646.1:40005-57022 GCA_016617825.1 Platyplectrum ornatum | reverse complement strand
GCGGGAATAGAAGAGAGGTAGCGGGAGCAGAACAGAGAGACAGCGGGAATAGAAGAGAGGTAGCGGGAGCAGAACAGAGAGACAGCGGGAATAGAGCAGAGAGACAGCAAGAACAGATTGCAATACAAGTAAGTTAACTACACTGTAACTGGATAAGTATGTACCCCTCTTTCATAACTATCATAGATACAAATCCAAATTTGTGTCAGAGAACACGTCTGGATGGTTATCATCACTATATTTACCTACTTTAAAAAAAGACACAAATATTATGTGGGTTTGGATAAAAAAACATTTCCACGAGGATTTTGTAAATGTCCAATTGTTCTCTTTCCGAACTCAGACAAAACAATTTAACATTATTGTAGATTATAAGACGGCACTGGGAAGTGGAGACCAATTGTCTTCACTCTATTGGGTTAGCATGTCTAGCTATCATCCACCTATGACAAGTAATTCATTGGATTAAAGAGGTTTTTGTGGTGGGGTAACGCACTGTTTCATCATAAATGTTGAAGTCTTACAACTACTAAACTCATTGTCACTCGGATGATGTTATTAAAATGAGACTGACTCAGGATAAGCCCTGGAGAGGTTGTATTTATAGGAGGGATAGGTGAAAACAGGCTAAGTGCTTTCAGCGGAATCCCCTTCAACAATGGAGCAGATCAGTGGAGAATCTCTGAGCTAAGAGGATAATTGTTGTGCCATTTGAACAGGTTCACTTGTTGCAGATGATGAAAAGGAGCCAAGCTATAGTCTAGGATGCAGTGTGTAAATGTGACCAGACAATAAACTCTTTGTACTATAGATCCCACTGGGTCTTCAGTTTTTGTTTCTGAGAATATGGCACTACATTACTTTAAGAACACCCCCTCCCCCCCAAAAAACAACAATGCAATAAATAGAACTTTTCTCTAGTACTACATACGTGAAATGATTCTCTATGCATTTCAAGAATTCAGACATATGTAAAATAATTGATCAGGAGACTCGACAATTTGTTTCACACTATAAATTGTGTCACAAAGACCTGTGTCATCCGTTGTTATTGCGGCGCCACTATATATATACAGTGCTTAAAGTGGGCCAGTATACAACAATATGGTATACCGGTACTTTTTCCCTGCTAAGCCCTGCCTCTTCTATAAGAACCACAATTTTGGGAGAAATGTTCATCCTCTTCCATACCCCAACATATTAATCGCTACCTCGAGTCCAATCACAGACAGCTCACCAAATAACTAGCTCTGGTTTGGGATCCCTACACCCGTTGGTCCCCCCCCCCCCTCCCGGTTGGCCAGAATAACCTGGTACTCTCTGTACAGGCAGGGTGGTCACGCACCTGCTGTCAGTGAGGCACCCAGACACTTCTTCTACTATCCTGTCGGGAGGAGTAAAAGCGTGTGATTAACCAAGACCAGAAGGCAACATAGACGCGCCACCAGGCCCGCTATCAGGAAGGGTCATCTGGGACTTAGGTCCTGGGCCCAGAAATAGCAGGGGCCTAGTTCCAGCAGCATGACTCCTCAATCCTCACTGAGCAGTCTGCTGCTGTGATGGGCACCCCTCTGTTGCACGTGCACAAGCCAAGCCCCAGCCAAATGGGCCCAGGGGGAGGGAGAGATAGGTGGGGGAGGTGGCCAGTCCCAGGTCCCATTATTTCTGATGACAGCCCTGCGTGCAGCTAGGTTAAGGGTAAATCTGGGTTGTTAGTGGGTCTGCTTGAGTTACAGGTACTCGGCCCCAGGCTTTTACATATTATCAGCAGTATTGCAATTATTTGTATTTCCTTGTATCCTATCCGTTCCCCTTTTTTCCATCCTATACTGTATTAAGGGTTACATCAATCTAATGCACCTTATGGCCTGACCTTAAGAATGATATTGTAACAAGGACTCCCTGTGTATATAATGTCATACAAATGTCACTCTACCAGCCTATGTTTTATGATTTGGCTAAACCAGAACGCCCGGATCACTGTTTCACAGAAAGATCAAAAGAGAAATTAAAGCAAAGAACTAATGTAAGATCACTCAGAGAGCTGCGGCATAAAGAACGTATCACACAAAAGAGCAATTGTGTCCAACAAAGAAAACACTACAAAGGACAGGGACAATATTTAGTGATGTTATTAGCTGCAGAAAGTAACAAGAGAATGAATGTATACAGTGATCGGTGGGAAAAGAGCGAATAGAATCATTTACTTATGGGAGAGAAAATCACAAAGTAACTGACATACATATCTAAGGAGCCAACTCAATCCTGCGCGAATACGTGAAAAATCGCGATGTGCAAATTGTTCTACATTACACAAAAAAATTACGCGTGAATAGACATTGAATCGGCCCCCAAGTGCAGATATTCATACAACATGTTTCGTAGATTCTTGATTGTTTTCCAAATTGCTTACTATATATTATTATTGGACTGGATCCAGATCTTTGTCCCTGTTGTGCTTGTAGAACAGAGTTATTTATTAACAGGTTTTTATATAGGGCCCTCAGGTTACATAGCGCTTTCCAGTTTCAATAATCATTAAGACATGACTGGGTGGTAACAGACAGACTGGGTGGGTAAGAGTGCCCTGCCCGCAACCTTTCACCATAGTATCCCTGGTGGATTTACCCTATCTCTGATCAGTTTATGATGCAAATGTGTCGGAAGGTTCCCTAGACATACAGGAAATCAACTTCGTGACATCTGGCAGGGGCGTGCGTAGAATGATCATTATACCACATTTACACATATTGGACCAAATCCATTCATGTAGATGTCTGTGCATGTGAGAGGGTAGTGAACGCCTCCTCTCTTGTGCCGGGTTAGCAGTACATGCTGCTATACTGCTGCAGTAAGTGACCCCTGCAGCATGGACTGCTGATCTGCCGGAATCCAAGCCCTGTGCAAACTATTTAAATATAAGGTGTAATTTAGGTGGGGAAGTGTGAATGGCCCAGTGGACAGATATCTTAGTATATGGAATATTCTTCTTTACAATAGGGGTCCGCTGGCTAACATCTGAAAACAACAAAATGCAATCTCTGTGGGTGGAGGACAGTGACCTGGATCCCTGAATCCCTGTGTGGCATTCCCGGTCCCCTATATATATATTTATGAATTACTCGCTCTATATCTACAATCATTACTCTGCTAGCATGAATTTCCTTACTTATTTCCTCTGTAGTGTCAACGTGGTATATATTGTGTAATTGTTCATTCTTTTGTGGCGCCCCTTCCACTCCCCATCCCATCCTTCCCCTAGGTTCAGCGTCCTAGATATTCTCAAGTAGCCTATCATATATCAGTACAATACATAAACCATTGATACTGGACAGAAGGGTTACAGTGGNAGAAGTGACCTGGTAAGGACTCCATGATAAATACTGAAATGTAACTTATCTAGAAATGATCCACAAACCTCAGACTGGTTTGATGTATGACAGCACTACAAATAAAAATGATTTAAGTCACTTTATGTCAAATACCAGGGTCATATTATGGGGTAATAAGACTTACCCTGGGGCAGGTAATTTGGGGTGGTAGCTTCTGGGCCCCCACACAGAGGGCCATTTTTAGAGGCACTTACATAAAAGGGTCTGAAGTGGATGCTGGAAACATACAAGGGACAGGAATAAGGACAGGAATAGGTCAGGACAGGAATAAGGGCTGGATACACATAAAGGGGGAAGAAATAGAGGTTGAACAAATGTTTTGCTCTTTTGTGAATCAGATCACAGATGATCAATAATGGAGCACGAATCAGACACCATCAGTCACTGGGTCTGTTCCCCTGATGACCCCCCTTAGACTTATATCTCACATCTCTAATAGGAAATACGTTACCACCGGAGACTGCCACTTTGCTATCCCTGATTAATACAACACATACACACACACACATATATATATATATACACAAAAATACATAACAATATATATATATATATATATATATATATATATATATACACACACAATTATTTTGGGTTTGGGATCTTATGAATTCATTGAGACATGTATGTGGTCTGATCACACAATAAGATTATATTACAATGGCAGATTCCACAGAGGAGCACATGCCGTTTTCCAATCTTTCTCTACTTGGAAGATCACAGACATCTAAATGTTATTTCCTGGGCTGCGGACCCCCACCACCCGGACTTACACTTATGAAGTTTCTCCATTCTATTAAGCTGTCTTATGAACAGTTTGGCTCCAGTGCGTTTCCCATACAAGACATCAGCGCTCTGCGGGGACACTAAATGTCTCAAATCCATTTTTCATGGCTCCACATGAACGCATTTCCCAAACAGGACATTGCTATTGTTCAGAAGCACTCAGTTCAATCACCTCTCTCTTCAAACATGTCTCGGGAAGAGACATACAGAGTCTAACAGAGACCTCCATACAGACTGCGGCCACTGTACTTAATCCAGAACAATAGTTATAAATGAAAATAGCAATATGAGAAGACAGTCACTAGAACCATAGAGGTTACATTATTGCAAAAGTAAGAAAATGAGAACATTTTCAATGCAACAGGAACAGATTCATCATCATGGTGGATAGAATTAGTGTAAGCACTTCTGTCACACAATTCAGAGGTCATGGGTTCAGTTCCCAGACAAGGCCTTATCTGTGTAGAGTTTGTATGTTCTGCCTGTGTCTTGCTAATAGGTAGTTGACTACTTATTAAAAGTTTAGTTTAGTGTGGAGGGAATTTAGTCTACATGATACAATGGGAAAGGGAAATTAATTGCTATAAAAACTGTAAAGAGCTATATAATTCTGTTATTAAATAGACACATTTTTGTATTCTACATACATATCAGTGCTACTTAGTAGGGCCATTATACACTAAACTCCAGAAATTATAAAGTGGAGATGTTACCCATGGCAACCAATCAGATTAGAGCTTACATTCTCCAGTATGTTAAATTAAACTGAGTGCTAGAATCTGGCTGGTTGCTATGGAAAATATCTCCCTTTTTATTCCCGATGATTAGTGAATATGGGCAGGGCCGGCATGCCCATTAGGCAAAGTCAAGCTGGTGCCTAGGGCGGCAGCGTGGCAGGTCCAAAAAAGAAATAATAATAAAAAACCACGATAATTAAAAACCAGGAGGGCGGTCGCCACCACTCCGCCGCCCTTCTCGGTGGTTTTGAAGCGGCGTGATGTAATCATGCTGCACTTCATTCATCTGCAGGTCTGCCTGGGGCTCTCATAGACCTAGCACTGACCCTGAATACGGGCCTAGGAATGCATTTTCCAAACTGAAGTAAAACACCACTTCCAGGAGATTAGCTGGGCTGTACTCGCAAGTGGGTAGAGCTTCTTTTTACCATGTACAATACAGATATCTTCTCTCAATGTGTACCTACCCCGACCTTTGCATTGCTGGCATTTTCCACTTGCCAATGTTTGAATAGTTATGGAAACCCATTCCACTTGGTGCGAAAGATCCTGTTCCTGAGCTTCTAACAATCAGTTACTATGGTAACCACCTGGGTAAAAGACAATCAGTTACTATGGTATCCACCTGGGTAAAAGACAATCAGTTACTATGGTAACCACCTGGGTAAAAGACAATGGGGTATATTTACTAAGCAGGGAGATTGCAGTGAAATTCGAATTTGGGGAAGTTGCCCATGGCAACCAATCAGATTTGAGCTCTCAGTTTCATTTTACACTCTGGAGAATGCGAATTTCACTGCAATCTCCCTGCTTAGTAAATATACCCCAATCAGTTACTATGGTAACCACCTGGGTAAAAGACAATCAGTTACTATGGTAACCACCTGAGTAAAAGACATTCAGTTACTATGGTAACCACCTGGGTTGAAAAGAAAAATGTTTTTTAAACATCAGTTACTGTAGGTCATTAAATCCAGGTGAGTGACAGTTGGAAGTTATTATGTACCTGGTGGATTGGGTCATGTTGGAGGGTCAGGGGTCAGGGGTAAGTGGCTTAAGATTCAGATCTGAGTATCCTGTCCATGATCATAAACTGATATAGGCAGTTGTAGAACAAGTTGAGAGATTTGGAGAAGTCAGGATGGGGCTTGGGCAGAGTCAGATGGAGCCAGGGACAGGACATATTTGTTGGCCCCTCCCCACAGCAGAATATTTCTTCCGCACTTGTGCTAAATAAGAGTCATTTCCTGTATAAAGTAAATTTCTGGACTGAGACCATCATTATCATGGTTTCCATATATCTTTTAAATACTAGTAAATGCTGCACCTGGCCCATTATATTGTGGAGTGCACATTCCCAGTGTGATGCGCTAATTGCTAATAGGAGAAAACATTTAAAATAAATGAATCATCATACTATAGTGACCTTAGCAGGCATTTCAATATGTAAGTAAAGGCTTTGTCAATGTTAACAATGAAGTGCTCTTATGAAAAATACATTTGTATGTCCCTGTGAAAGCCCTAAGGGTTTGTTTACTGTACAGCTGAAGGCTCCACCAGTCCTACACAGCTCACACTGGCACCAGAGAGTCCGCAGCGAGATACGCCTGAAATGGAAAATGCAATAGTTTTACAGATAAGTGTGCAATTATCCGAAGACAGCA
Source organism: Platyplectrum ornatum (assembly GCA_016617825.1). Lineage (NCBI taxonomy): Eukaryota > Metazoa > Chordata > Amphibia > Anura > Limnodynastidae > Platyplectrum > Platyplectrum ornatum. The sequence goes on along the minus strand of JABWIB010001646.1, from coordinate 50,443 downwards.
TGTGCCCGTCTTCTATAAAATCAAACCCATTACAAGTCAAATGATATTCATTTTCCCTAATCTTTAAATGCAATTTCATGCAAACTGAAAGGACAATTAATACACAGAGAGAGATGCTTGTGGCAGAATATAGTGGTTTAAATAATGAAAGATTTTTTGTTTGTTAATGATTGTATGAACTTATAGACATTCCTATAATAAAATGATCAATACACATTAAAGCTTTTGATGACAGAAGTCTATGTTAGACATTTTACAGTAAAACTATTTGACTTACTGTGACGTTTCATAATTTATTGAGATAATTACTGGATCAATATATATGGATGACTGTGGGCATATGCTATTTATATATATTTATATGTGTTTTTCTGACGAATTTGAGGTTAATTACCAAACAGGATGGCAAATGACAGAGTGTTCACCCAAAACATAGGTTGGGTTAGACTGGAGAGATGGAACAGATTACAGTAATGAAAGGGTTAGGGTTAGGTTGTAAGGAGCAGATGGTTAATAGAAAGGGGATGGCTGCAGGTAGGAAACAGTTAATTAAAGGAAGGGAGTGCAGATTAGGATAAGGGTTGGGTTTAAGTTATACCTTCATGGTCATGGACCCGATTAAGACAAAATTGACTTACTCACAACTTACTCCAGAGTGGGCAAATCCATGTTGAATTGCAGGGGAGTTAAATTTCATTAGGTGCAAACAGTATTAGAGTTGAGAGATGATGTTTCCAGCTCAAGTCTAATAACAGTGTAACAGTAACGCTGGTCAGTATCTGTGTGCAAATGAAAGTATTTTCCCTGCATGCAAACACTAACATTTTACCTCCCCTGCAATTCATCATGGTTTTACCCACTCATTGGTAAGTTGTGAGTAAGTCAATAGCGCCTAAAGTCTGTTCCAAAATCTGCAAATTTCCAGAATCTGGGCTGCGAGGCAGTGATTCATTGAAACTCACTGCCTGAAGCCCCACTTATTACTAAGGACAGGTGGTACTTGATGTCATCAGTAAACATATGAATTAACATAGGGGGTGGGGCTTGGAGCAGTATTTGCATAAATTGCACCCTTGCACCCTCTCCATGCTGCGTGGAAAAAACAATTCAACAAGTCAGCAACCCTGAGTACAAAGCCGGGTGACCTGCCACAAATATATGTAATTCTGTTTACACTGTTTCATATATTAAACTACTTGTGTTAAAAAGTAATATCCATTAGTTGTATGTTATAATTAATAGAAACATAGGGGCCGTTTTTCCTGTCTGTTACTGTAACGTTTCCTCGCGTCTTTTTATAGGCAGGTCTATGAGCCGCAAAGGCACAAATCTTCTCCCTTAAGCTATTGGCGTAAGGGGGAAAAATATTGTGACCAGCAGAATCGGTCCCATAATATATATTTTACTAAAAAAGACAACCTTACAAAGTTGTTGGTTGAGAAATATATGAACTTATTTTTCAAATCCTTATAAATAATTTCATGATGTGTTTTAATGTCTGTGTGATGTGATAGATATATATATATATACATACATTATATACATTAAATTCATGTTGACTTAAACTCTATAGTATTTCATTTCAGATTGCTTTATCCTGAAAGAATGTTATCCAACAAGTGAGGTACAAAGAAATAGTGATGAACATTAGGAAAGATTTTTGTTTTGAGTTTAATTTTCAACGCTCCAGGCAGAATGCATAAGTTATGTTACTTGTTTGGCTCCACATGTTAATGTTTCATTTTCTATACAGGAATCACATGGTATGTTTTATACACGCTTGTCTGAGCCAATGTTTCCTACTTAGGAGTATCTGTGCTGTCTCTGGTTTGAGTTTTGCGACTAAACGAACCTTTGTTTCCACTGTGGTTTTGTAAAAACGAATAATTAGGAAATTGTGGTATTAAACATTATTGAAACAATACAACTTTTGTCATCTGTTATAGCATTTTTTTTTAATCATCTTCTTGAGCATCTTCCAACATATTAAAAATAATTATAAGGGGATGATACAAAGGCTCATCAGTACAGAGGGTCATTCATTTTGTGAGAATCACAGATTGACATTTCTAATGCTGGTATCTACCTGTCTGGGACCAGATACCCAACGTGTAAGTGTCCCTGTGTGTAAATAATGGCAATGTTTACAAACCATTAACAGACCTTATGTGAGATGCTATAACTACACAGGTACTTATAGCAATCTTAAGCTGCAGAAAGTACTATGTCAGGAGCTATTGTGATCTTTAATGTGCTTGCATTAGTATTAGTACCCCTTGTAGGCTTAATTCATTAACTATCTAAATGCACCTCAGGTCATATTTCCATTTTGGATTTATATGTAAAGACTTACATACAGCTTTGGAAATCTTACTAATAAGACAACTAACAGAACCAGTAACAGTAAGTGCATAGATTGTAGTAAGTTGAGTCAATTTAGCCTTATGGATAAAGTATTGGAGTAATTGGATGGAACGGGACAGATGTGGCAGGATTAAACACGCCAATGTCTTGGAGACATCAAATATTGCTAATAGATTCCCTGGAAAGCAGGCAGCGCTCTGATTGCCCAAAATATATATACAGACTTATTAAGAAATCTGATTTCCATCTCTAATTGTTATGGAAACCCCATAAGTGTTAGATGCATAGACATATTGGTTAGTAGTCCATCTCAAATGTTACAATGCCAAGGGGGTAATACTTGCTTAGCAAGGTGTGGTTGCCCACATTTCAGTGGGAACAGTTTGCTCCAAGGGACAAAACAAGTACTACATGCATTACTCGGGATCCGGGTGTTCCAACTAACCTGCAGGGGAGCAGCTCTAAAAGTCCCACTAAAAGGACTAGTGACCAGTGCCAGCGATTGTGGAGCGTGCCACGGGAGCATGGCAGATGGTGGCTGCAAGCTATTGCAGCAGGAAGGACAGTAGCATATACCCGCCTATGACCCCTTTATTTAAATACCTGTGTTACATTGGATATATTATAATGTATCCACATCTAACATGGATGGTGTGATAACCTTTTTTTCAAGCAATGAGACATGTTTGTAGTTGGTAATAAAAGAAATTCTAAAAGTGGTCCTGAAATTCTATTGTTATCCCATAAAACCAAAGTAATATAAGACACAGTGATGGGCTATAAGAGGAATGATGGTGTGTACTTACTCCCTTAATGTTTTTCTTTATGCACATTTATGGTTTATGGTGTATGGTAACCACAGGCTCAAGGTATATCCTTTAATGTAAAGAGAGGCTTTAAAAATGTCCCATACTTTTTAAACCCCCACCCCCCTGCCGAAGGAGATCTTGGAAGGGACACTATCATTTATAGATCGCTAAGAAAAGCACTTCCTTCACTTGTTTAGAAATCAGTTTATGTTATATTGGTGTTTTACATTTTCACATATCTCGCTGGCAGCATAATAATCTTATTTTTTTAGCATATTTACACAGTATATATTACGTTAAGTCGGGAATTGCCACATTGGAAGTAGAGTAAAGGTTTTTTTTATTTATATGTGTAAGTGATTCAGTGATTCATAGTTTTCAAAGAAACTTTCATGTTAAAACAATTTGTATTCTGAAAGATTGTCCTATAATTTACTTTTAAGACTGTTTCCCATTTCAGATGTATCTAATTTCTGATGTTCTCAGTAATAAAATATTTTGTGATGGTGCGATATCCTTGTTTTGTCAAACACAGCTGCAGTTGTAAAAGGAACATAAAGTGATAAAGTGCTGTAGACTAAAATGTCCTATGCTAAACCCATGAGTTTGGCATTTTATTTATTTGTTCTAAAGTTTTTAACCTTCCCTCTAAGTAGACTATGCCTCATTCTCTTGGCAATGACAACATATTAGCCCAAGCGGTAGTCGCAATGCCCCCATGGCTTCCTAGCAACTAAGGCGCTATACTCAAAAATGGATGTAAAAACCATTTGAGTTAAGTATCCGGAAATAAATGAGGATCCAATCTAATTATAACAATGCTGCCGATGTAGCAAAACATGGGCAGAGCCTAGATAAGGTGTTGGTACGATTGTCATGGGTTTTGGGGAAAAATCTGGCCACAAAAGAAAACCCAAATGGCGATAAAACGCTGAAAAACGCAAACAAACAACATCATTGATCAATCGGATTTCGCAATTGATCACCAATGTTTTTTAAAAAGTAAGAAAAAACCTGTAAAAAAATAGAGAATCCTTCTTCCGATGCTCCAGTGCATCCAGTGCAGCCGGAGAGGATGCTGTATGTGCATGACGGGATATACAGTGTCCTCTCCATACAAGACGGAGACGACGGCACATCGGAATAATGAGCTGGGCACCACTCCCGTACCCAGAGAAGACATCTGTAATGTAAGTATGTTTTTATTTCTTTTATTTTTTCAATTTTTTTCAGGTCAATTTTTTTTACACTCTTATGGCCACTCCTTTGGCCACCATGAGAATGACATCCCTTTCCCTAGGGAAATTCACCCCTTTCGTCGGTGCCGACTTTGACATGACATCATTCTCGTGGATGACCACCTTTACTCTGCTATCTGGAAGGGGCCCCATTAGATGTCCTTGGTCTACAGTAAGTGACCAAGGACATCTAACTCATAAACATATCTATCATAATAGAATGGTAGATATGTTTGTCTCAGGTTTACTCCTGGCTAAGGGTTCTGTTATGGATAGGAGAAAGAGAATGGCCTTATCCATCAGGCCCATATCTGGTCTTCAGAACCTTGTACCTGTCAGACAGGATGCATTTCTTAGTAGAAAGTTTGATTTTCAAAATACAGACAACATGTTAACAATCATTCTATTTCAAAATTAAATAAATTAATTGATAAGTAAGCTGAAATGTTGTTGGCGGGGCAATGCAATGTACCGGCAGTATCCATGGAGGCACAGTGGTGGTGAGCTGAGGAGTTTTCTCACTGAACCTTGATGCTGGCTTAGGCGCAAATGAGGGCAGCGGCAACACAAAGTTTTATTTTATGGGTGGGCCCTGGGCCAGTGGGTTATTTTGACGGGGTGTCATGAATCTCTGAGGAACCAATGGAAGTGGGGTTTATATCAGGCCTCCAGTTCGTTGTCATCAGTTAAGCAAGTGTTAATCCATTTACTTCAGTTTATTATTACTGGTTTATTATTATAGTTAATAAACTTAAGGACTCGGCCGAGTGCGTTTTTTACTAATCAAGTCTGATTATTTGGTAAAGGGGATTCGGTTTATTTGTCTGGGTTATATTTATGACCAATGTCGACTTACGTGCCTCTGGATCATACCCAATGACTTCCCATTAAGAGGTCCCCAGCCTGTTTAATATTTGCTGTGCTCATTTTCTGGACACTTTCAATAAATAGACCATAAATAATAGGAGAAATTTGTATTATCAGCATGTTGGATGTAATATAGCATGGCAATTTGACATACCCTCAAGGTCGCCACAGACAGCTTATTTGATCCAATACCTTGGATGAATGTTGTGAATAAATTAGCAGGAGGATAAAGCAGTATTCTTTTCCATCTCGTGGAAGTGACCTTATGAACAACCAGCACAGTGTTTGTTTTATGAAAGTGTCTTTGAACCTTGGTTTCAGAACATATTACCACATCTCTTGGCATGATAGCACATTAAGCAATGTTACGGTTATTCTGCAGTCATGTATGAGGATCATTTTGTTTTTGGGGGACTTTAAAGCTCTGACATCAAATTTATAAAATGTAGATTATTATTAGACACACACCCAATATAAATTTTATAGCAAAATATCTCACCAAGCTTTCCAGCTACTTAAAAATACAGCACTATAAAAGTTATATATTGGTCCATTTTTTCAAGGGATATAGATCTTTAGTGGTATAATCAGAATTGCCGACATTTGTGTTTGCCCCGTCCATTGCTCTTACATAAATTTTACATTGAAAATCACTGCCTCAGCCCTGGTCCCAGGAGATTTTCTGACTCTCCCAGGATACCAGTAGAAGTGCCCATGATTCGTGAGTCTCCCAGGAGAGCCGGCAACCCTGGCTATAATGGAGTTTTCACCATTCACAGCATATTATAAGCACATCTTCACATATCAGTTGTAGTTTTCTGCTGCCTGTTGCCCATCTCAGTATGGCACAGTAGGCATCATCTCAGTATGGCACAGTAGGAATCATCGATACTAATTACATACTAAAAACAGGTGCCTGTTGGGTGTCCAGAACCACCTTTTATGTTGTTTCCTTCTCCTCCTTCTTTACATGACCAGCTGACGTAACTGCAATATTCATTCATAAACCACCATGCATTTTGATTCCAATCTTATAATCCAAGTATAGTGTATTGCTCACCCTTGCCCCTCAGCATCACTTTCCCTTTATATTTTGTACTAATACCCCCTAGATTTATGTCTGACCCACATCATGCCTTGTCATATGTAACTAATTCTCATGCCCATCTGCAGGGGTGGAACTGGATGGGCATGGTGGGATGGGCGTAGGGCATTGAGCAGGACCGGAGCAGGCATATCTTAATTAAACATAGCTGTTAGATTGACAGCTTACGGAGTGGAGGAGTCGCTGCCACGAGTCCCCTATACTGCAGGCCCTGTAGAGGCCTTACCCATTGCACCCCCTGTAATTATTTGTAATTATTCCATTGTTCTGTACTGCTACTGACTGCTCCAGAATTCTGTGTTGAACCCAACAAAACTCTTATACAGATTTTAAATCTAAACATTTAAAATCTCATATCATGATGTTACATCAAACTCTACTCCACTATACCACAGCAATGTCCTCAGTATCTTCTCATGTGCCAATGATGCCCTTTGTTATAAGATTTTATAGCTCACTTAGGACCGTACCCATTCTTTGCCAGCTTTAAATTTGTCAACTCTTTTGCCCTGGTTTAAGAATATCCTATTCTGACCTCTGGTTTGTGCATAATTATATGGACCTCTATGACTGATTTATAATCTTGTGGGCAACTCTGCTGGCCGGTGTATAATCTTAGGGCCACTTCTAGCTGGTATATAATTATATGGGCATCTGACTGACGAACTGTGTTGACAACTCTATTTGATGATTTATAGTCATCATGTCTTCTTTAAATACCTGCTAAGACAAAATGTGTGCGGCACTGCTGAAGTATGGGTGTAGGTGTCATTCTCTTGTAAGAAATCAGCTGAATTGTCATGAATAGTCACTGCAATCATAACCAAATTTATCCGTGGACTTTAACGTTTCCCTGAATGAGTGTAGCGCATGAATTACTTAAAATCCCAAAGACCAAACAACAATAAGAAACATTATGTAATTATGGTGACTAAAACTTGGTACTCACATGGTTAATCACATGGTAAAGGTAAAGAGAGAGTAAAGAGATGGTAAAGGGAAATGAAGGGAAATGAAATTCACAGAGCTGCCGGTAAATTGTGTTATTGTGTATGCATAGCCCATTGCACTCACATATAGAAACTGCACACAGAACATGCTCCACATATGCAATTATGATACCCATGAGATCCGATGATTGAAAGTCTTTGTTCTGCTCAAGCACAATGTGAACAAACAGCTGACTTATTTATCAAGGGTGTGTAGACTTGCTGATTTACTGGATCTGGTCCCAGGTCTTTAATACCCGATTCACACTGCAGCAAAAACCTGGGTTATTGCTGGGACATGTTCTGACAAACAGAGTGAAAGGGGTCTTTTCAGCACTTTCTTTTATAACAGGTGCTCTTTTTACCCACAACCCCCTTTCCTAAAGTGGATTTTAAAAAATTACCGCAGTCTTATACCACGTTCACATTAACAGCATGCAAATTTTCAAACACCGGGGATTGGTAGATGCACGAAACGCAGTCCTTTCACACTGTAATAATGCAGCATCATCAGCTTTTTAGGGAAACCCCTTCTTTTTATCTGGGTCTGTAGAAGAGAGCAGTACAGTAAGTATATCACCTGTTCACATACACCGTGCCTTTAAGTAATAAAGGGAGACAGATGAAAAACCCACTTTCTGAGTAATGCATCAACTATGTATCCTGGCAAGGGTATGACATTATTATTCTAAGGAACAAGTGACTTTAATCCTGCTATTTCCTCCTAGTTATAAGAGCTAAAAGTAAAGATTTAAGGCCAAATTTACTAAACTGTGGGGAAAGGAAAAGTGGAATGAATGAAATCAAATTCTATTATGTAATAGGAAAGTGAGAGCTAACATCTGATTGGCTGCTATGGGAAACATCTACATCCACCATCAAAGAAAGTATAAACTTCTATATATGAAACACAGAAGAAAACTCTTTTCTTTTCAACAGTTTTATTGTTCAAATGTTATTTTTGTAACTATCCTTAGTACACTTTATTCACATGAGACACTTTAGAATGGAAGCTTTCGGGCAGCACCTCTGCCCCACACATTCTGTCTGTCTGTATCTCCCATTGTAGGGAGACACATTATGCAGACACTTTATGGCGCCATAAATAAGCATTATGATTATTATTATTATTATTATTATTATTAATAATAATAATAATAATAATAATAAGAAGAAGAAGAAGAAGAAGAAATGGTTCATTTACACTACATTGCATTACAGTATTACAGTGAGGTACCCAGCTTTGGCGTTTCAATCACTGGGGAAGAGAATGCACACTCTGTGTGTCTTTAGATCCCATATACGACCTGGGTAGATCATTGGGAGAAACTATCAATCAATAGTATATGAGCTGTGATTGGCTTTCTTCAGTGATTGGCTGGCAAACAACAATCATGTGGTTCACACAGCCAATCAACTCTTCAGTGAACTACCCAGGTTTGAAAAACCCGGATAGGCACCGTTCAGACTACAGGCGACTTGGGAATAACAATTCTTTTTACCCAGGTCTAAGATCACTGAATTTAAGGCAACATTATTACCATGTTCAGATTACATTATGAAATTCCTGGGTTTTTGGTAGTAATATACATAATCACATAAGAACAGAAACCCAAGGACAAAAACAGCCCCACATTTAATGATATCACATTCGAAAACTCTGCAAAACTCCTATTTTAAATATTGTCATTTGGCACTTTTGAGTACAGCTAATAGAAATTATACGCTCCACTGTATACTGTAACGTATTGTAATGTACAGCATTACAGATCATTGAGGCACATAGTAACAACAGTAACAAGATAATAGTGATAATCAGATGAATTCCGTAACTGAATTACAGGAGACTGTATAAGAAAGTTACTAAGTAAGAAAAAATAACTTTTTATACTTTGTAAATTTATACACAAAAAAAATCATTTTATATATCTTAAGTATATTAGGGAATAATATAGATAAACATTGCAAGATGTAAGTTATCAGAAGAAGAGGCTAAAGAAATTCCCTATAATATATATATATATATATATATATATATATATATATATATATATATGTTAAGTATATTAGGGACACTTTGGAAACTTTTAAGGACAGCACAGGGCAGTAAATAAGATTTGTCAAACATAAAGGTATATTTGGCACCAAGTTTATAACAAATGCGTTTAGCTGATGAACATTCCAGACCTACAGGGGTGTGTACATGAGATGAGAAAAGTTTGATGACAATGTTAAATAGAATTGAATTGATCCATCTTTATTTTCACCCACTGTCTGGAGCCTTCTTGAAGCGTGAGAGTTGGGTGGAGACTGTAAGGCTCAGTAGGCAATGCTTTTAAATGATTAGATAATACTGGACACCTTCGCTGGAGTCAGCTTTTTGCCCTTCAGGCTCTCAGTATCGTAGTCGTGTCTGCCAGTGGAATTAAACAGCAGCCATTTAGTATTGATGATGGAGCAGTAGTACTGGAGTGATCAATAACAGCCTTCCTTCTCCTCCTTAGCTAAAAGCAAAAGAGACTAGTTGATGCATAGATGATCACGGTAATTTAATTATACATCAGATTGATTTTTAATGTGCTTTACAATTATTTGTGAACGTTGTGGCCAATTTAGGAGTATTTTCTGTGTTCATGCAAACATAACTCTGAATCGCAGATGAGCATAATGACTCTTGTGAAGTTCTACCCCATGAAAGTGGATAAAAGTATGAAATGATTTCACGGAAACATTATGATTTGTAATAACTGCAGAATGTTTTGTATTCATTTTACTGTGATTTGTGATTTCTGAAAATATTTGATTTGATGGTTATTGTCCCTATGGAAACTCTTTTATCATTGGACATTACAATTATATTTTTAAAAAATCACATTAAACAGGTGGTCATAAAGGGCCAGATTCATATTTACACTCTCATGACTTAAGCTGGGCATACACTATAAGATAAATTGTTCCAATCACCAAAGGTCCTTATTTACCAAGCACACCTGATGCTCACCAACCAGCTACTCCGACCAGAGGCCCTTATTTACCAGTAACACCTGATGCTCATCACTAGCTCCT
>JABWIB010001646.1:6557-38440 GCA_016617825.1 Platyplectrum ornatum | reverse complement strand
AGGCTCTCATTTACCAGGCACACCTGATGAGACTCAGCTATCGGCACCCACCAGAGGCCCACATTTACCAGGCACACCTGATGAGAATCAGCTACGTCCACCCACCAGAGGCCCTCATTTACCAGGCACACCTGATTAGACTCAGCTATCTGCACCCACCAGAGGCCCTCATTTACCAGGCACACCTGAAGAGAATCAGCAATCTCCACCCACCATAGGCCCGCATTTACTAAACATACCTGATGTTCACCATCTAGCATATGCTTAATGCCTAATTCACATTTAAGGACCACCCCTTTGCCTGATTAACTTTATCCATTACACAGGACTTTTGCTTTTTCTATGCAATTCAAGGGCTTGTGTTGTTGGATGACTTGACCCGTTTTTGGGGAGGGTTGCTTACCTCTAAATGATACTATGCATTACATTGGGTCACTTTTATCTCCTGAATTCTGTCTTTGCATGTAATATTGGCACATCTCCTGTCCAGATCATGTGACTACCCAGCATAATATTTATATAGAGTCTTTAAGGTCTATGTTAGCGCTGTCTAAACACTATACAGTCTTCTGTGAATGTAATACTCAGAACTTCTGCGGGAGCATTACTCACTTACACTGTATAATTCACTGCTAATGGTGGAATGTGTGGATATTGGGTCAGATTAACAGCATTTCATTTAAAAATGTTTTAAGGAATCCGAGCATATGTTTTTATTAACTGCGAGTGACCCCATTTTATCTACACGTAAAAAATGTGCTATTGCAATTGAAACAAACATTTTTAAAATGGAATAACTCACATTTCATTTTTTTCTCCGTTATGGCATCCACAATATCTCAAGGGCTGAAGGTTAAAGTGTTTCCTTCCTTTGATCTGTGTCATTGAAATGCGTGTGAGAGTTCCATGTTGTCTTTTTGTCATAGCAAAATGCAAAACGCTTCCATGAATAGTGGAATACACAGAATATTCTCTATGATAGGGTCCTCCTATAACAATAACACAAATAGGTCAATTCCAGCTTTAATGTGGAAAAGAGGGTGCATGCTCAAAGATTGCACCTACAAAAATGCATGCAGGCTTCCTACATAGATGCCATCCCTATCTTTCCCACGACAGAGGGTGCAATATTCCCTGTCACCTGCCATAACTTTGCCCATACAACACTCAGCTCTGCCCATGCCTGTCCAGCTGAACCCATGCCCTAAATAGCCATGTACCCTTCTTGACTCAATTTTGGGAATAAATACATTTATTTAGGTAAAGAACGACCAAATTCCAGCTCAGTTCCCTAACCGGACAGTACTGGGCAGGCAGGAAAAGAACTCGGGACCCATTCCCTTAGCACAGGATTGTTACATTATTGTACCCTGCAATGACTGTGTATACCTCTAGGGGCACTCTTGGACACCTTTTTCCCATTATTGTGGACACTTTCTGGATCTTCCCCTTGTAGTTGCTGATTGGCATTGGTCATCATGACCCCACACCCTGGTAACAGTTCCCTAAAAAGATTGACGAGTTATATGGAAAGGTGGTCACAATCTGAATAATGGGTGGTGCTTCTCCATCACAAAGGTGGAAACTTAAAGTGATTGGCCAACAATTAGGTAGAAAGAATACACAAGACACAAATACACAAAAGTTGACAACATTGTGTTCACTATCTGGGTAGTATCATTTTATTGCTATTACTATACTATACTCCTATGTTAATCTGTGTTTATTACTATTTTAGTGTTATACTAGACACAGTTGTGTTTCCCATTCCCTCGGATAGTATAATCCTGTCATCCTAATTCAGGATCCAGCCCTCAATGTGATGTGCAGTAACAGTAACAAACTTATATAACCTACAATATATTTTAATTGTGTGTGTAAGCTCCTGTTGCTGGGATGAGCTCAGTGAGATGAATTGCTATGGTTCCTATTGTCTTAGGGAGCGTTCAGTAACGCATCTTTTATCATTTCACAGAGTGTACAGAATGGGAGAAACCTTCAAATGTAGTAAACATGATGTACGTTTCCCAAAATCACAGCATTACTAGTAACCAATGAATCAATAATCACCAATTTCTAATGATAGACACAAATAACAACATCTCATGTTATTGCTCTTTCTTTTATGTTTTATAAATAGTGGGTATGATTAGGTATGGTAGATATTTTACCTGTTTAAAAAGACCCTGGACCAGACTCAGACTTTAGGCACTATTGAGTTACAACTTACGGTAAAACCATGTTGAATTGCAGGGGAGGTAAAATTAATGTTATTGTTTGCAATGCATGCAGGGAAAATCTGGTCCGCTACTAACAGTAAATCGTATTTTATTGTATATGGTAACAAAAGATTAAACCTGTTACAGTGAGTGTGAAATAATAATAATATTTATTTATATGACACCACAAAGTATCTGTATCATGTATCCGAGGGGAACGTTGGTGGGGCAGTTGAGAGGTGGAGGACACGAGGATGGAGAGCTTATGAAAGCTTACAATGTAAAGAAAAGGGGTGAACTAAAAGGGGGCACAATGAAGGTAGATGAAGCAAGGGACTGGAAAGCTGGAGGGAGCAATGTGAGGGTATGGAGAGGTATGAGTTGTGGGAAAAGGAGAGGTTAGTTGAGGAAGGGTAGGCTAGTCTGAGCCTTATAGACTTGTATGGAGAGGCATAGCCTAATAGATGGGGGAGTTTATTGCATTGCAGCGGGGCAGCATGAGAGAAGTTTTGGACCTGGGAATGATAGGCGGTAGTCATGTAGAAGGTGAGGCCTTAAGAACGCTGGTTAGGATCTGTGTGCAAAATGCTAAAATAAAGTGTTCTCCCTGCATGCAAACACTGACATTCATTTTACCCCCCCGCAATTCATGATGGTTTCACCCACTCTTAACTTTACGCTCATAAGCTCAATAGTAAGTCTTCCATTTAAGTGATATACTATAGAATGTCAGGTAGAACTTGATTGGTTGCTATGGGTAACATCTCCATTTCTCTTTTTCCGCAGATTAGTAAAATGTCCTTTATCAGTTTTCTAGAAATATTTCAGAGGATAAATTCATGTCCAGAATAAGACATTTCACCAGGACACAGCACCAGCTACCACATTGTATACTGCATTTATTATGACTAAACGAGCATTCGTTTCCAGTAACCTTTTAACTTGTATTTGACCTTGATGTATATGTCTTGGCAGCAATACGTGAAATAAAACGCCTTTAACAATACCTCTTTCTTCGCCTCCGGTGTACTACACACATAGGTTGCATGGGAGACGCGCTGCCAGACAGGCTCCCCGAGCTGGGCTCACTTACAAGTATAGGCACCAGGTATTGCTCTGGTGTGTAATGTTTTGCATTTCCTGTAATGTGCGATGGTTAAATCAAGGTTCCTCCATTGACCTTTCCATGACTTGTTCATGAATAAGCAGGTTTGTTGCTACCTCTCGCGCTGAATAAGGAAATATTCTGTTAAGGGGCAACAGTTTTCCATTGCAGTGGGAGGCACTTCCCAGATGCATATTATTTCACTTGGCTGGAACGGCGAATCTAATCGTATGTTTGATTTCCAGCTCAAGAGCCTATTGAAGACATCATTCTTTTTTATCACAGTACGGGTCTGTGTGCTTGCTGTTACACACCCAAACACATACACATATACATATACTGTATTTACACATACACAAGGACTCAAACGCACACACTGATATCTGAAATACGTAATCCAATGGCGCTATATAATAACCCCAGTTAATAAATAATAATAATAATAAATATCCCTTTTGTGGCAGGACTGTTTTATATTGCATACCACAAGGGGCGTGGTTTTGGGAAAGTAGGTGGGGCTTGATTGAATATGGCCATTTGTGGGTGGGGCTGCATGCACATGCATGGAAATAAATGGTTTTCTATGTGATGTGCCTTCTTATATATATATATATATATATATATATATATATATATTTATTATTAACATGGGGGAGGGGTGATATGAGAGGGCTTGAGCATCGACCTTGGTATGTTTAATGTAGATCCTCATGAACATATACATATCAGGATATTTGGTCTTGTGTAGGTGGACTGGTGCAAAGCGGACGAGGATCAGAAGTATAAAGCTGGTCAGCACACTGCATCCTGACCCCCCACCAGTGGTGACACAATAATGTCAGTAGTAAGAGTTATTATATAAAGTTAAATTTTGCCACTATCATGTTTTTTGCCCTTAAGCACTACCTTAATTAGCAATTATGGCCAACAGGTGGCATTGCAGAGTCTCTGTGTAGCTGATGTTCACTTTATATTTCTTATGTATATGTAAAAATACAACAAAGGAACCTGTTAAAAGTCTATGGACCTGATTCTGAGTTTCTGGTGGCCGGCAGGTATTGTAGATTCAGAGCTGGGGAAAAACACAGCTCTGAATTAAGCACAAGGAGAGGGGCAGCCCATATGCCCCTCATCCGGGCGCTAAGCTGAAAAGCGCAGAGGCTCAGGACGTATATACGCAGTGATTGCTGCAGTCATAAAAGCCGTTACTGCCGTCATTTATAAATCGTCTATAGTAAAATAACAAAGAATTTTTTTAAGTTAAAAAAAAACCTCACAATTTTTTTTTGTATAAATGTTTGCAGGGCTAAGCCTAAGCCTAAGCCCTGCTAACTGCGGATATGTAAATGAGAAAAGGGGAGTAAAACACGCAGTCGCTGTTGCAAGGATGCGGGGACGCGTGTTGCATCCGCATCCGAGTGGTTCAAAGCGGATCCGCAAACACCTGCGACTCCACCAGCCTGGCTTAGAATCAGGTCCGCAATTATCATTAGCATGTGCAGTTGAATACAGTTGATCGAGCAATGAATTCACGGCCCACATAGATGTTTAAGCCACAATAAACATAAGATATTACTACGGCTGTTTAGGTTGTCACTTCATACTGACATTGCATTAGCAATTATCATTAGGACCAAAAATATTTCGAAATCAACGTAATTACAGCTATCCTGGAGCAGAATATGTAACTTCTAAGAAAGATGTGCTTTTATTTCAACAATTTCTACATATGTGTGACACTTTTCAGGGGGTTTATTTATTTTTTAAATAAATATTTGGATTCATTATAAAGTATGCTAACTCAACAACTATACATTATAACATATATATTTATATGTCTATATTTATATATTACTTTTTTTTATTATAGTACTCTTACTATACTATTCTATTCATGTTTTATTTTAATATTAAAGTGATGTGTTACTAACATATTTTCTTATCAAATCCTTATTCCTATATATGTATTTTCGTGTTGTACAGCACCTTTACTAGGTTCATAGGGCCACATTTATTGGATTATATAGCTGACAACTACAGCTGTTGCCTATGCAGAAGGTTTTAACGCTTTAGTGGTTAGCACTTCCATCTCACAGAGCTGTAATGTCTTCTGTGTGTGTAATGAGACAAGGACTGAGTAAAGTGCTACATAATATGATGGTGCTATGCTTTCTTACCCTGCGTATACTACCCTATCTTACTCACCATAACATAAGCTTCATTGACAAATACCGTGTTTCCCCACTGTCTTATTATTTTTTTGGTCCAAAAAACAACATAGGGCTTATTTTCTGGGTAGGTCTTATTTTAATTAACATTGACAGAAATTTATATAAACAGTCTTGCTTTTATACCCATCATGCCCCCAAGTCCTGGGGAATTCACTAGGGCTTATTTTCAGGGTAGGGTTTATTTTCGGGGTAGGGCTTATTTTGGACTGTTTTACAAAAATAAGGGTAGGGCTTATTTTCAGGGTAGGTCTTATTATTATCACCCGGTAGACAAACTGAGAAGTTAAATTGTGAAATTATTCAAAGAACACAAAACTCAACAGTGACCCCAGTAGATTTTGCTTACTTACATAACCCCCAACAGTCCTGGGGACAAACTGGCAGGAAAGTGGGGGTGTTTCTTGTTTGGCGCGATCGCAGGTGTAAAGGCCTGAAAAGGGTGTGGGGCTTTGCCACGGGTGGGCGGGGTTTGGGTGAGCAAGGGAAGGGACTGGGGCGGAGTTGGGGCAGGACTTGGTGGAGTTAATCGGGGTTTGGCTGAGACAGGGGCGGGGTTTGGCCGGGGCAGGGGGAAGGACTTGTCTGTCTCGCTCTCTTTCCGGCAAATGTTGGGAGGTATAAACTTATTAGGACTACGTATATAAAAAAGCATAAAGGTTAATAGTGGGTTTAATCCGTTATGCTTAAATCCTAGACGTATGACATTCTTTGCCATGACTGGGCATCCCCATGGTAACCTTTATTTTATCCAAACAGAGAGATTTGGTTGAATGTGTTAGATGTAATAGGGCCAGATACACATTTACACTCATGACTTACACTCTCATGGGTAAAACCATGGTGAATTGCAGGGGAGGTAAAATGAATGTCAGTGTTTGCATGCAGGGAGAATACTTTATTGCACACAGATACTGACCAGTGTTACTGTTACACTGTTATTACACTTGAGCTGGAAACATCATCTCTCAACTCTAATACTGATTGCAATGAATTCAATTTGCCTCCCCTGCAATTCAACATGGTTTTGCCCATGAGAGTGTAAGTCATGAGAGTGTAAATCTGAATTTGGCCCCATGATCATAGAGTCGCCTTCACCACCGCTCTAGGGGGTAAAGCGGCAAGATTGCAGTGAGATTGGAAAGTGGGGATGTTTCCCATAGCAACCAATCAGATCCAAGCTCTCAGTTTCATTTTACACACTGGAGATTGTGAACGTAAATCTGATTGGTTGCTATGGGCAACATCCCCACTCCTCAATCACACTGCAATCTCGCCGCTTAGTAAATATACCCCCTAGGTCTTCTTCTCCGTTGGGTTAAAGTCTCATAAAGGCCGTTTTAAATCCTTGCGGGTTTTAAGTTGCTTTTCTGTCCACTTTTCAAAACAGACACGGTGACATTATTAGCTGCAACTCACAGGCACCTAGTACTTTAGAAAGCAACCTCTTTATTTCTGCTTTCAAGCTGAGATGAAAGATTGTAAAAGCTTTTTCTTTTTACCTTAGGGAATTACAGCTTACAAACGTTCCTGTGTCCAACAGTCATTTTACTACTTGGGGAAGATATTTAAAGGGTACTTTTCTTCCTGTATTGGGCTACAACTTTAATAAATGGTGTCTGTCAGCTACTTAATTCTCATCATACTTTATTTTGATCTCATTGTGTATTTAAGATGTTAGGGAGAGTGTGTTTTCATGAATGGCATACACCGGATCTCTACTTAAAACTAAATTGTAACTTTTTTTTTTTGTTTTGTATATATAACGAGAGTAAAGGGATGACTGCCAAAAGTTACTTCTAAGTCTATTAGCTTCTAAAGTCTCTGTATTAACATCTGTCTTTACTAAATGGTTATGGGCCTTAAACACATAATACACTGTATGACAAATGCCAGAGAGGGAATATTGTGGACGTCTTAGCAGTATTTTTGTTTTCTTTTATTAAAAGTAACATTATATTGAAGATTGCTTACTTTGTAAACAAAAAGGGGCACTTAGAAAAGTGGGTACATTGCAAAAGTTTACATTTCCTATTGAACTTTTGAACTAGCGCATAACATTCAAAGGGCGATCTCACAGCCGGCCCAGGTTTACTCAGTTAAGATCAGCCGTAGTTGGCCGCTTGGTCCCAGTAAGTCAGACCCTCCAACATGACCCATTCCACCAGGTACAAAATACTCCGCTCCTGGGCTTTCAGCTGTCACTCACCTGGTTATAACGAACTAACTGATGTCTGAGTAATGTAACAATGGTGGTTACCATAGTAACTGATTGCTAGAAGTTCCAGAACAGAGTATTTTGTACCTGGTGGAATGGGTCATGTTGGAGGGTCTGGTAAGTCTATGGCTTGTCTACGGCTTGTGGTCGATCAGAGATGGGGTAGTAAGCTATTTGCAAGTCTTTCTGGTGGGCAAACATTGTTCTTAGACTATGTGTGGCATGACAGATACCCAGGATCACCAAGAGGAATTCCAGACAACAACTTCTTATGTTCCCCCATAGATGATTATTAAAGGACTATTAATCCTGTAACGCTGTTTTCAGCCTTCTGATCTGCACCCTTGTGTATCTCCAGCTGTCCAGACCCCAACCTATCTATTTACAAATGAGTGTGAAGACTATGGGATCACTGCTAGATTGTTATGGGCTGATTCGAAATCTCAAAATGAGCTTTTACTTACATCTGCTGTCTTTCCACTGCTTTAAAGTAACCCTTTAAATGGCTTTTTTTTTGGGTACCTTGTAGCTCACAGCATTTGCACTGTGAGTGTGAAGGATTACAGTAAAAAGATAAGTTAGAAATGTAAAAATTCACACAATTTATTTGCCTTTACATAAATCATCAAATGACATATATGTGTTATTTGATGTTTTGAGATATGAGATGTGAGATAAATGATTCATTCAATGAAATGAAATATGACAAAAGATAACGAGTCAATCAATAAAACACATATAAGATATGAGACAGTTAAGAAAAATGGTGACTCTAGTACCAAAGTGTCACCACATGGTAGGCACTAGTAAAATCTGGGTGGCTGGGTGGCTGGGTGGCTGGGTGGAAATGCTGTTAGTCCGCAGCTGAGACTGTCTGTGTGTAGGGATGCTAACATGTTCTATACACCGCTCTACAATGGATTACTAGATCTGTATATATATATATATATATATATATACACACTTGTGCTATGAGGGTTATATATACACACTGCTATGAGGGTTATATATACATTGCCTGGAAAATTACTTTAGGGGTGCTAGTGTGAGGAGGAATGTGTCACCAACCTGTCACCAACCTCCAACCTGTCACCAACCGAAACCGGTGCAGGAGGGGAAGGCGAGGAGACCCACCCCGCACCATTACCCATTTTACCATTCCCTCTCTAGCCCAATTAAAACAGGGTTTACAAAGAATACGTTTTATTTAGGGACTGGGGTTGCCAGAGGGACATCTCCGGCCCTGACTTGAACAAATGTTACAGGAGAAATAAGGCGCATAATAATTTGCCGTAATCAATTGCAATGACTTTACATGGGACAGTGCACAATAATCATAAAGATAAGGGGCAGATAAAATCAGACATGACATCACACAAAACAAATAACACAAAATTATTTTCAGCACATCATGCAAGCAGGAGATCTGGCTGGAGAATATAGATCAAGTATAGCTCGACCCCGGCCACCAATCGGGATGAACGGGTACGGCACCTGGGAGGCAGTGGTTCGTCCACGGG
This sequence comes from Platyplectrum ornatum, assembly GCA_016617825.1. Lineage (NCBI taxonomy): Eukaryota > Metazoa > Chordata > Amphibia > Anura > Limnodynastidae > Platyplectrum > Platyplectrum ornatum. Next base: position 29,150 of record JABWIB010001646.1, on the reverse strand, counting down.
ATGAGACGTTTCAGCTGGAAGCGGTCCAGATGTTGTTCAGATGTCGTCCAGCAATAACTCAGGTGAATGGGGCATTCAAACCGCAGCAGGTTGGAAGCCTCTGGCTGGCCACATCCCATCCCTGCAATGTCATAATCTCTGATGGTCTTCTCGGACTCAGACGATGGGGCGGCAATGTCTGGCACTGTTTGTACCGGCCGTCCCGTGGGCATAGAGTGACTGCTCCAAACAGCTTCCAAGTCAGGTGTCAAACGGATCTTTGAATCCAGTGCTCTGTCATGAAAACAGTAGTGAACATGTATACTATTAAGACACTGTTAAGAGTCATATACTATTAAGACACTGCTCGGGCAATTGTGTGTACACACTGAAGACGTATTTAAATAATAAGTACTTAAGGCGGTCACGACTTGACCATATGTTACTAGTAATTTTGGAGATCGTGTTATATACCACTTGTAGTATATGACAAGTTAGTCAAAGACACTGTCAGCTGTTCCAAATTTTACCAAAGCTCTTTGAAGCAAAATCTGTCAACCCCCTGGAGCATTGAGAGAGGTTACTCAGTCAACACAGGAGTCTTTCACCACTCAAGATCGATGACCACTAGGTGGCACTTTATTTGTACTCTCTAAGGAGTGAATGACACCACTCAATTCAGTCCAGTCTAGTAATGTTTTATTCATTAGTGGTAATACTAAATAAATTATATTTTATCAATATAACATGTATGTAAGTATGGACCAGATCCAGACTTTTACACTTGGGTGAAACCATGATGAAATTCAGGGGAGGAAAATCTCATCTGCAAACAGTTTTGGTGAAAGGTTTTCTAAATAACAGTATCTGTGTGCAATAAGCGAACACAAGTATTCTCCCTGCATGCAAAGAATAACATTACTGTTACTTAATGTCCTTATGTCATAAATAGGCTGAATCTAGACTTAGGAACATTTCCGTCCCCATAAGCACCCTATCGTATCCTAACTACCACCTGTAAATGGATAATTCACTTTCCCGGCTATCCTCTTGTACATACGGCAGTTATTCCACTTATATGTTGAGAACTCTGATTTTCTCCATGCTCATCACTTTACTTAAGGGTGTTGGATGGTATAAGATCCAGCAATGAGGGCCTGGGCCATTCCGCACTGAATAACTTCATCCACACTCCATGACTAACTTCGCACACATAGTAGCACATCCGCTTTCTTAGTCATTGCTTTAGAAGTCTATATGTGACAAGGAGCCCCTGAATCCACACCACATTTACAATGTGAAATAAAGAAAAAAGTATAACAAAGTTATTAGATAAACTATAAACTTAATAACTATATCTGTCCCGACTTAAATACTTATATTGTTTTGAGATGTACTGATGCATAAACTGGGGCTGGATAACTAGTTATACCATTAGTATTACTGAACGTTTATTATATATTGTGTCCTTTAAGCACTGAAGCCTTCTGTAGTGCTGGTCATAGAGTGGTCATAGAGTGGGTATTATAGCATCACAATGTTTGTGCTTATGGAAGTAAAGAGTAAGTAGCACAATAAGATTGGATTATTAAACACAATAATGAGAGACTGGTTTCCTTGTGTATTGGATTATACATGACTTGAGAAAATGAGGAATATTCTAGATTAGCTAGGCATTGAACATGAGATCAATGACCAGCAGGAATGTAAAGAGGGAAGAGATGGATTAGAAGATAAGCCGCCCCGCCATGGCCAGTGTGGGGTCATATTTAGAGGACGGTGTAGATCCCCTTACAGGAAAAGGCACATTAAGAATATACGTGATCTTCCTGGGGAAGTAGAAGAAACAGTGGGAGATAACAAGAAGTAAGAAGATAAAAGAGTGAAGCAACTCGACAAAAAAAGTCATCTGTAAGAAATTGTTCCAGACCATAATGCTCCCAATGTATTTACAATCCACCCATTTTGTGCCTCCTGTAGTTATGCACTTATACCAGTATTACCAAGCAGAAAATGAGCCACATAACACTGTCCCGGCTCTGGGGAAAAAATAGAAATGTGTTTTCCCCTTCAGGACACAGTACAGTAGGTCTGTCACCTGTACTGACCTGCTGTACTGTCAGACTGTCCCACTGGGATTGGGACACATTTCGGGGATGTAGGATTTTAATAGGGTTTTTATTTTCAATGCTTGTAATGCATGTAGGATGTACTAGAGCTGGAAATGGTGCATTATATAAAGTACATATTGGGTATATGAGGTGTCAGGCAATTGCACGTATTATAAGATATGGTTATATTTGGGTGTACAGTACATAGTGTACCATCTCCAGAACATACCCTATTAAACTCCACATATGTGTTATTCCCTTACCTCTTTACAGTTAATAAGTACTTTATATAGTGTATCATTTCCAGCCCCATAATATAGGTGTCTGAAGTAGATGCATATTGCACATGTGTACATTGTGTACATCAGGATTCTGTGGAGGAATATAATATATTTGAGGTATATTAGGAGTCAATGGGGCCTATTCAATCCCGCACGAAGACAGGAAAAAGCACGATGTTCCCGTCTCCTACGGTACAGGGGGATCGCGTTTTTTAATATGTGACTCAATGAGCACGAGCTAAGAAAAATGGGAGTTTTTCTCCCTTATGCTGTTAGTGTAAGGGGGGGAACCTTTGCGACAAAAGAATTGAATCGGCCCCAGTGAATGGTACACTATATAGTGTGTATAGTGCATTATTACTAAATCCTAACATACATTATAGAGAACCATCGCAGACCTCTACTTTACTTTTTAGTTTGTCAGCTCCTTATATAAATATATATATATATATATATATATATATAATACACATAATACAGCTACATTGAGGGGGGAAGTGTCTGTGCACCACGTGTTTGCTAGTATCCTAGCAAAATGCCCAATGATTAGTTGCTATGGGCAACACCCCCACTTTTCAATTCCCCTGCAAATTCCCCGCTTAGTGATGATATCCTATCATTTCCCAGCTAGGACTATATTTGTGACAGAGCTGGGTCGATGTGCTCGAATGATCTTTAATCTGCTCATAGCCATCACAGACATATAATATATAGCTATACCATAATCAGTAACAAGTCCCTCACTTTTTTAAAATCATTTTCTTATAACATATGAAGTGTCTGGAAAAACAAACGAAATAAAAATGCATTAATTCCTAATGTTCTGTAACCGTTCAGTTTTATAATTTAGTGTCTATTTCGTTTGCAGAAAAAGTGTTGAATGTTTTTTCAGCATAAAAATATTTAGTTAACCTAAGCATTAAGGATAATTAATACCTACAATGTACACTGTCATGCTATTTGCCATTTTTGCTTTATTTTTTTAATTGACATCATATGTATAACTTAGTTTAACCATTCCAGAACACTTTATTACATAATAAATAATTGTTTTCATATAAGCTTTGTGGAAATATATGTGCCCTACTGTAACTTTTATTAATGACACAGAGCCAGAGTCAGACTATGGGCTCCATTTACTAATATTTACTAATACTGATATTTTCGATTTCATATGATAAAGTCCGTTTTCGGGCATTAGGCTTGCAGCGAGGAGCCCCCAGCGATAATAATAGTAAATGGAGCCCTATGATTTCCGTCTGTCTGGATCTCTGAGCAAAAGATTCTGAGGTATCTGGAACCATCGGACCGCCCTTTGCAGACTACCAAACCTCAATTAACTAAACTACGGGTATGGAAAAGTGGAGACATTGCCCATAGCAACCAATCAGATTCTAGTGACATTCTGTAGTATGCAGGGCTGGAAGTGGGGGTGTATACGGGGGTATGCCATACCGGCACTTCTCCCAACGCTCTAATTGAAAAACTACAAATCTCCATTGACTTCTATTATATTCAGCGTTTTTATACCCCCACTTCTAAATGTCCATACCACCACTTCTACCACTGGGGGTATGTAAAAGAAAATTAAGAGCTTGAATCTGGTTGGTTGCTATGAGCAACATCCCCACTTTTCCAATCCCACAGTAAACAGAGGCTTCAGTCATATTTATGGACAATACGGAGCCAGGGGCTACCTTAACCTTCCAATCCAAGCACACGAAAAATGTGCAAAACTATGGAAACCTGGGTAGGTAAAAACTGGTAACACCTACTTGGAAATAGAGCCCAACTCTTTTGTCAAATGTACGGGAAGAATCATTCCTCTTAAATCTGGATGAGGTGGTAATGCGGTAGCATGGGTCTGTACATATGCACAGAGCAAACAAGTGGACACTATACAATAGTAACACATGGAAACAGTAACACCAAGGGACCGATTTAATTTGAATCGCAAACAGTGTAAGGGAGACAATTTGCGTCTTTTTACATTGCGGCTCATATTTGTGGGGCCTTTCCAAGATATGAGCCCCTACCCCTACCTGACCCCTTACCTTAACTTTTTCTGATCCCAGGGTACGAAAAAAATNCCCCCTTCCCATAGGCCTGGATCCGGGCCCTTAATATTTCATGATACCCTTACATTGTACAGTGTTTGCAGTGTGCAATAGGGAAAGAACTTCATTGTACAGTAACTTGTATTAGATTCAACATTTTAGACATAGCAGCTGGCCATTATATTTTCACCACATCACTTTAACATTTCCTATGAATGGGATAAAAGCACATCAAAGTAACTGGTCCGCGACGACAGATGTAGCGATGACAGGCAGGGAATAGGCGTGCCTTTAGCTCACATTGTCCGGTGTGTCTGAAAGGACCTTGTTAATAGGAAGTAATAAAANCTTGAATTTGGCTGAAACAAAGACGCAGACAAAGGTTATGTTTGTGCAAGATTCCCCAGCAGGTTTCTACTCATAGATTAAACACTGTTGATAAGTATGTGGATTTGTTTAGCAGTGCGGTAGTGTGACACTATTTTTACCTTGACGTGCTACATAAATAATCGCTGGGAAGGTGTGTTACTAGGTCAGAAAGGTGGCAAGGTATCACACCCATTGTCCATGGCCCAGCCTTTAGATGTTACTGTTAAAACCAAGATTGACATAAGGACATTTAAGAAGAATAATACAGTGATAATCTACTGAACATACAATATACACATGGTATATAGACAAACATTGGGCCTTGCATTGTTTACCATTAAATACACATACAGCAGAAAACAGTTTTTGATTTTTAATTTTAATTTCACAAATTTGTACAAGAAAAATGTAGCAAATGTGTACAAGAAAAAAAATTGCGTTTTATTGGTTATCTTTTGCTGAACTTATCTTTTTGTACAAGAAGATATTAGAAACAATATAAAATAAAATGATTCACTTTTTAAGGCANAGGACANAAGTAGACNTAAATGACGTATCCCTATTCCATAATGNAAGGNAATCACTCTCTACTAATAACTGATTTTTATCAGTGATTTTTCAGTAATATGCCCAGATTCATAATCCCGTACGGGCATCACGGGAGTGTGGGAGAGGTGAGTGAAAGCCCCTGGCACTCCTCTCTCTTGTGGTCGGAAAGTCTAGCAGTTAGACCCCTAACTTAATCCATTTGTGTGGATCAGCAATGACTGGGAAACTGGACCAAAATCAGCACGACCCGACAGTATATTATACCTCATTCACATTACCTCANATTAACTCTCTTTTTTGATGAAAAAGCTGGCTGCAGTGAAAAAGCCAGCTTCTAAACTCAGTGTGAATGCTCCATTTATAAAAAGCCGGCTACTGAAATTTGGTGTTCAGAGTCTGCTTTTTAGAAGGTGTTTGGCCCTCCTATCTGGCTTTTTCAGTCAGTGTGAACAGTACATAGCTGGCTTTCCTCTCCCACTGTGTATGAGCAGCACTGATTGGCTCACACAGTCAGCTGTTTCCAGCACAACGCTGCCTGTCTCTCCCTCCTCCCCCCTCCCGTCATGTAAACAAACAATCACAGCCAATTACAGCACATTTTCTTGGTAATGATGTGTACTGGTAGCAAAAAGCAGGGTTCAATGTGAACAGTGCAGACCCTGCTTTAAAAAAAAAAAGCAGGGTTTTTCAGCTAATCTGAACGGTCCTTTTTTCACAGCCCCTCCAATTTCCCCAGCTCTACATCATGGCTCTTAAGCCAGCTTTTTCAAGGCTGGTAATGCGAATGAGGTACTAGCTACATGCCTCCACCCCTGCCCTCCCACAACAAAGGCTTCAGAGTGCTAGCGGATGGAGCATGAGTTGCGTTCACATTATTTCTGAGCATGAGCAGTATAAAGTCACATTATGCTAGCTGACGCACATTTTCCTGTGGATCGTTCCCAGTAAATTCNAGATAATATCTTTACCTGAAATTAGAATTTATTTATTTAATAATTGGGCCCTTCGACTTGACCCTAGGGAGCTGTTATAGGGACTGTTTGTTCCCGACATGTCACCTTTGAGAATCTGAACTGACTCTGATGAAGTAGAAAAAGGAAATAGNCCCCGAAGTGACCCAGAGGTCCAGCATCCTACCTGTGAAGCACAAGTGTGAAGTGGAAGCCAAATTCATTTAGTTCCCTTTACATAGTTGTCATTTTCACTTACTGCCATGTTCCCCTACTTCTTTCCCTGAGAGGACGNTTAATTGTTATTCTATTCATACTCCATCACATAACACCATTTAACGGACATGACAGGCACTGCTTGCTAATTACGAGGCCAAACTTGGACTGCAAGGTTTGTTGTGTCAACAGGTCGTGGTACAATTCAGTGATTGTTTTATGAGAAGATTGGGTAGTCAGGGTTGAGAACTTTCGCTTCAATTATCCGCGTTTACTGTCAAGACTGGGAGCTGTTCTAGCGGAATGAAATGAACAGAATAATGAGCTTCATTCTGGCCCCATACAAGCAGTTGGTGAACCCTAAAAAAGTCGCAGGGTGGTGTGTCGCATCTCCTTTTATTAGGGATAGTACACTACGGACGTCAGCCCATATGTTCTCNTCCCCCCCGAGATCAGTAGTCTTGAGAAAATAAAAGGAATATTACGCATTACTTTAATGCAATGTGAACACAAATACATTTCTCCAGGCCTGAGATAAATAGCAGCTGGCACTTTTTCATGTGGCCAAATTTAGATAATAGCGAGATGCTTTAATAACCATTAGCTAACTGTTCCTGGACAGTAAATAGTTTTGACATTGTGTTTCCTAATCCCTCTTCTTTCGAGCCACACATAAACAGTTCCTCGCATTGTTTCAGCAGAACCTTCATTACCAGAGGAGAGTGAAATTCTCCACAGTGTACATTTGAANGCATTGTTTTATCACTAGATTTTGCCTTAAATATTTTTTGTTAAGTATAATAAATTGTGTGATTTTAATTATACATGTGCAGAATAGTCCATTACACTAAAAGGTCAGTTTAGTCACTTTGATCATGTCGGTCACACTCTGATGTCATAATACATGATCACATTATAAGAACCTGTTACATGGAGATACCAGAGCTACACTCACATAACATATAATAAAATGCCTGATTATGGTAATTGTGATGAGGGAAAGAGGAGGGTACCAGAAATTGGAGGGGGTGTGAAGAAANGACCGTTCAGATTAGCTGAAAAAGCCAACTTTTTTTTTGTAAAAAAGCAGNGTCTGCACTATTCACATTGAACNNTGCTTTTTGCTACCAGTACACATCATTACTCAGAAAATGTGCTGTGATTGGCTGTGATTGTTTGTTTACATGACTGTACTGCAGTACTGCACAAACACAATGGGAGAGGAAAGCCAGCTATGTACTGTTCACACTGACTGAAAAAGCCGGATAGGAGGGCTAAACACCTTCTTTTTAGCAGGCTCTGAACACCAGCTTTCAGTAGCCAGCTTTTTGCAAATTGAGCGTTCACACTGAGTTTAGAAGCTGGCTTTTTCACTGCACCCGCCTTTATCATCAAGAGAGACAGCTAATTTGAGGTAATGTGAATGGGGTATAACTGTACTTTACTTGTTTGTCTTGTACTGTATTCCCTATTGTATGGCACTGCTGAGACAGTAGTAAATAGGCCCTGGCATCCAGGAGCCCCTATCTCCATAGTTGTCTAGTTGGTCAGGTTAAGTGGGGACCAATGCAGTTCTGTGGTGGGGTTGGTGTTAGTATATACCCCAACTACTAACAGGATCGGAACTCTTACTCCTACATAGTGAAACTACTTTCTAAATTCTACACATGGCAGCATAAGTTGTTTGCACCACATACACTCTGTTCCCAATACATCCTTATCAGGATGGTATTTAATGTATTGGCGGTAGGGGCATGGGGAGGGGTCTGTGGCGTTAGGTACATTGTCTGAATAACCAATAAATGTATCTTCTAAAAAAAAAAACTTCACTGAAATGGTAGTTGATGAGTGGCATAGCCTCCCATCGGAAGTGGTAGAGGCTAATACTACAGAACAGTTTAAGTATGCTTGGGATAAATATAAGGGTATTATTAAATTTGGGTTGGTATAGTTTTAAATACACAATGAGGCAGACTGGATGGGCCATGTGGCTCTTATCTGCCGACACTTTCTATGTTTCTATGATGTTGTGTCTCACCATCCCTGGAATGTGTTGTTCTCATAACAATTAGCTCTACATTTCAAGGACCAGATCCAGACCTGAATATAAGAGGGGTTTTACACTAAACCATGATGAATTTGCATGAATGGCTCAATAGATAGCATTGATACCTAACATCGCTGAGGTTGTGAGTTCAATTCCCGGACAACATGTTATCTGAGTGGAGGTTGTAATTTGTCTGCATGGGTTTCCTCCCACACCCCAAAAACGAGCCGGTAGGTTAATTGTCGGCTGGATAAATTATCCCTAGTGTATGTGTAATTGCCCCTATGTATTATATCCCCTATCTCCTTTAGAATGTAAGCTTGCGGGCAGGTCTGTCTGTCTGGATTCCCCATTGTATTCCCAAAAATAATACCAGTGCATCCCTATACCCTCTGATGTAAGTAAGCCCATACATTTTGAATCCATGTAACATTTTATGCTGAGCAGGTATTAAATGTTGATATGTAGCAGCAATAGCCTAAGGAGGAATAAAACCTCAACAGGTTAATCCACCGTAACACCTGGCAGTTCTGTCGTCAATGAGTGTCATCAATGAGGAATTTCTAGATGACATGAACATGAGCAGTTATTTCTTCATTAGATCCTGTAAGTCTTTAATGTCAGATTGCACTTTTCTGGCAAATATTAATTACTACTTAATTAATTATTACTAATGTGCTTCAAGAAATATCTATGTCCTCTGAATTGCGACAACCAGATATCTTAACTTGTCAACAAATGCTTTGTACAGTTTGTAATACAAGATGTGTGTATGTATGTATGTATGTATGTATTTATGGTGTGTTCGGCTAAAAAGTCTAGTGTGTACCTAGCATTAGTAACATCACATACCATGCTAAACAGCATCTGATTGTAATTCTGGGAGCTGCTAATCCTCATTATCAATGACGTCGCAAAGTCAGAAGAGCAGATGGTAAAGACGGTTGAAAATCACAGATCTGTGTCCGTGTGTATGCATGAACTCATCAGGACTTTAAATCATTGCTAATATTTCAAAATAAATCTTCTTGTGCATAATGTTCTGCATTGTGCACCAAGCTGAACAATGGTGTGCGATTGGATCATATAGAACTGCATTGCTCTCTATGTAACTCTAATGTACTAAAACCCTACAGTGCTCAATATTGGCAGATTGTAAGAGTAGAGCCTGTTTACCTCCTAATTTGTTTGTTTAGTTGTTTTGGGGTTTTTTTGTTAATCGTAAAGAACTATGCAGTTTGCTAAATCAGGCCCATTTTAATTTCTGTCGATGCATTCTTCCTGTCAGGCATGTTTTGCATTAAGCTCATTACTTTCAATATTATAACATGAAAACTTATTGCCAAATATGAGGCAAAACATGCAGCTCGGATGATTTCCACCAGTCTCCAGACACTGCAAATGGATCATCAATACCATGTGTGTTCTCCACTCAGACAACTCGTAGAGTAGCAGTAGGTGCAGACGGGGGCTTGGAAACCTCTGTGATATTCTGCAGGTTGCTCTCCTGGAACGAGCTGCCCTAAGCCAGCACTTGTTGGAGACAAATTTCAATAAAACATTAAAAAAAACTATACAAAATGACACATTTTCCTTCAGGCAACTAGCATGAAATATATGCTAACTTAATATAGATCTATGCCTTTATTATGACTAATATACAGAACATTTGCGTTCAGTTGCTTAGGTTTTCTAGTGTGTAAAAGACTGACAATACTTTTTATTGCTCCCTGTCTGGTCAGTGTTCAATAGGCTGAAAGGCTGCAGCCTAGGGCGTTGGACTCCAGGGGGGTGCATAGCCACCTGCCCCTCTTCCTCACAGGTGCTCTGACCTGTCAGTGTCGCTGCAGCTCCTCCTTTTTATCTTTTAATGAACCCGTCTCTGTGTGGGGTTGCCATCATTTTTTTAGCCTAGAGCAGATAAGACCCGGTACAGCACCGTTATGAATCTTTTTCCAGATCTCCGTAAAAGTCCATAGGTTAGATTTACTAAACTCAGGGCTGCCGAATTATAATCTCTGCCTTCCGAGAGTCCTCGATCTTCGAGGGATAAATTTTCACAGGCAGAAACGTCACCAAGTCCCGCCCCTTGCGCAACGTTATAAAATTTCCGCCAATCAGGGAGATGGTGCTTTCCTTGAAGCTATTTTGTTCAAATCCGGGAGCACTGCCGGATTTTCGGAAGTCTCCCGTAAATTCCAGGAGAGTTGGCAACCTTGACTTAAACTGCAGGAACAAAAAAGTGGAGAAGTTGCCCATAGCAACCAATCAGATCCTAGCTGGCATTCTCTAGTATGTAATAGGAAACTGAGAGCTACAATCTGATTGGTTGCTATGGGCAACATCCCCACTTTTTCCAATCCTGCAGTTTAGTAAATTTAGGCCCATAAATGAGCCATAGTAGAAGTATAAGAATTTTCTTACACATAAAAAATGTATTGAAATAAAAACGCAGTCAAATAAACTTCTTATACAGTCATTGCTATGTTAACAAACTGATGCAATTGGTTTGTCCAGTGACGAAACCTTGAAACCAGGTATGAATGGGTTAACTGGGTCATGCTCAAAAATATACAATGCACTTTTCCTTGCTATAAATACAGCAAATGTTTGCAAACTTTGTGTGAAGTTTTATATAAGATGTATTTTATTCGTTTACTTAGACGATTATTTCTTTTATGGACGCTTTATAAAATAAAAGCCGAATATTCAAGCTTTTCGCATAGAATTATTTCTTTATATTGATTCGATTGACTCGACAAATTTGCAGCTACTACATGTACCATTCTGTTTAATTGTCATGTAAAACCCTGATCCGCCTACTCCCTCCCCCTTTAAAATTGTTTCTTACAGAAGAACTTGTAATAAAAAAAGGGGCAATGACCTCATCCCTGATGGAATGATGTTAAACCACCGAAAGGATTTAGATTCTCTTTAACCACTATAGACTGACTCCAGAGCTTGCTGTAACTGGTCTCAGGATATTAATTATGACACTATGTAATGAGTACCCTCCCGCTCAGACGGAGGAGGGGTGCTTGTTCATTGAAATAACTCTGGATGATTCTTTTTCTGCCTGGTGAAATCTTAAATTGTCCAAACAAAACAAGTAGTTTACTTTAAAGATAATTATATATATATATATATATATATATATATATATATATATATATTTTTTTTTTTAAACTTTTTTTTATATTTCGGTCACACCACAAGTCACACACAACCCTTTTACAGTTCTCTGCAGAATGTTGCATCATTTCAACACTCTGTCCATAAAAAGTTATACCCACTTTCTTTTAATATGTGGTTACAAAGTACTAGCCTATGTAAAGAATACCACTACACGTTAATGGTTTGTTCTGCTCATACTGGACTGCATTCAGACTTTAGAGTGGGCAAAACCATGTTAAATTGCAGGGGAGTTACATTTAATTAGTTGGGAACAGTATTAAAGTTGAGAGAAGATGTTTCCAGCCCAAGTGTAATAACAGTGTAACAGTAACGCTGGTCAGTATCTGTGTGCAACATGCAACAACAGTATTCTCCCTGCATGCACACACTGACATTTATTTTACTTCCCCCCCCCTGCAATTCAAGATGGTTTTACCCATTTATGAGAGTAAGTTGTGAGTAAGTCAATAGTGCCTAAAGTCTGAATCTGGTCCACAGTGAACATCCTGCCATGGGAACACCCGGTATATTTTAAAATGATTGCACATATGGCATACCCAGGGTTGCAGACTCAAGGAAAGCAGGCAGTGCTCTTATAATTAATATATTCCCTGCTAATTTCCCACCATCCCTCCCGCAGGTTTGGTTTGTGAATTTATGATGTCACAAAAAGGGCAGGACTTGATGGCATACATTACATTATGTCTAACCCTATGCAAATGTTACTTTCTGCCTTTCAAGATCTCCCTGTGTGTGGAGTGGCTTCTGGGGGACACAACCTGCTAGGGGTCAGCAGTTCCAGATGATCCCCACCATCAGGTGCTCTTGTGAAGAGCAAGCCACTAGTTAGACACCGCTCCCTCCTGTTGCCACAACCGTTACAATCATTTACTGGTGTTACTTTTATGAATTACACTGGGTAAACATCAGAATTGTTTTGTTTTCCCTCCCATGATAAAAGACAGTTTCAGCCGAACCTGTTCACGGTGTACTCACCAAACATGCTGCAGGATGGTTTCAGACAGTCTGTGCCCGATAGATTTGATGTTAGGGCTCCTAATATCACCTAATAATCAACGATGTCTGCAGGAAAACGTCAGCGTGTGACATTTGTCATCTTAGCAGATGCCTATTTTATCTGTCATTGTCCAAGTATGTTAACAGAAAAGACTCTAATAATTCACCCTACAACCAATGAATCATCATGTACTCTTCCCCATGTGGGCTATCCTTTATATGTATACAAGAGCTTCTCGCTAGAAACATTTTTCTTCTTGTAGGTTGTAGATGTCAAATCATTTATTCACAGCCATGTTACATGCCACAGGCGAGACAGACGTTTCAGACAACAGCCATGTGAATAAAAATAGCAATTAAGCTACTCCCTAATAGGAAGCACAGTAATAGGACTATATGTTTTACAAACCCTGGGTATCTGTCATTGACTCGTACATGTCTTTAATTTAAACTGCTTTCATCTTATAATATATGAAACAGCCCAAATTCAAAGACTTTGTGTTTGTGAGTGCTTTAAATGAGGTTATTATAATATGTTCCAGCTGGCACAATGCAGAACACGAGAAAGTCTGTACCTGACTTTATTATAGTGACATGACCAAGGGCCTGATGGTATTAAGCATAACAGCGTATGTCATTTACAAACGCTTAGATGTCTTTCACAGCATGTACAAATCTTTTACTTTTTACCCCTTTAATTAGCTTTTACCTGACCCAGATTTAAGAGCGCTTTGCAATGAGAGTTCCAACCAAAGTAAGGGCAGAGGTCTCCCATTGCAGGGGTTCCCAAACGTTTTGTATACCAGAAGAATCTGTTCATAAACCACTGACCAATCCCAATCCCAATCTCGCTTCTTACTCACTATGATCCTTATATTAGCACAATAACTACTAAGCTTTTACATATTTTCTTAGCCCCATGTCTTCTGCTGGATGCTGTAACTCCATATAACCCAACCCAGTTGTCCAATGTACCACCAAAGAATGGTTCATGTACCACTGGTTGAAGGTTGTCCTATGGAAGCCTAATTCACGTGTGTGAGAAAAGACCACTCCCTTGTTACACAAGTGATTTCCGCCACCGGGAACCTACTTTCAATGTTACACATCGGCCCCATGGAAAATGGGATCATGCATAAATATGGGTGGTGCGTAAGGATTTAGCAAAAGACTTACAGAATAGAAGTTGGTACTTTATGACCTACATAGGTGCTGGAAGGGGCATAACTAAAGCTTGTCACACAGGGTCAGATTAACAATGGGACTAATGGGGCTACAGCCCAAGGCCTACATTGTCAAAAAACCCATAGTGCTGCAGCTAATGATATTAGTGTGATCAAGTGACCCACATATAATTTACCCCCACACACAATAGTCACAACCACATATCACTGGCTGCTCCAATGGGGCTTTCATCATTTCCCCCCCTGGTCCATATGCCTCTTAAACCTGCCCTGTTGCCACATACTATGTGACTTCCCAACTTAACAGTGTATGTTGACTATAGCAATAATAATAGCTGGCAGTAAGTTCAATGGCAGATTTTCAGAAAAGAGGGGGATCTGACCATGGAAACCATTTGTCCCACGGAGAACCTGGCAATATTCTGTGTTGACAAGGGGGCATTCAATCAAAGGGGCAGAATTTTAATGCTCTCACTATTAAATAAATTATTATATAAATTATTAAAATATTTAATCCAGCGCCATTGACAAGGGAAGACAGTGTACATAGAAAAGAAATGTCACACTCAGGGTTAAACGTTAAAACCACCCCAGGACCCAAGCACTCATAGCATCATTACGAATTCCACGCCAGGTTTATACACAATAGGTAAAAATTAAATAGTCTTTGATATGATTTTGTCATTAATTGTTAAAGAGTCATTTGGTGTTGTCCTTTACCATTAAGCATCCTAGGATGCAGAATAGTCAGATAATTGTTGATCAGACACTGGTCACAATGGAAAAGAGCCAATAACATACAACTACTACTGGATAAACTTCTCCAGTCCTGACACAATCCTTTATACCCTGTTCACACAGAGGGCTATTACCCGGGTAATTCAGTTAACTTCCCAGGTTGACTCAACTATCCGGGTAGTGTGCTCAGTGTGAACGGCGCTAAAATTACTACTAACTACCCTGGTTCAGTGTGAACGGTGTAGGACCAGGGCATTTTTTGAAATACTAGGGTAGTTTGTGAATTACCAGGGTAGTTTGTGAATTACCAGGGTAGTTTGTGAATTACCAGTGTAATTCAGCACTGTGAACAGGGTTAATTACCAGGGTAATTCAGATCCACAGCTAACAAACCAGGGTAGTCTGTACTCCAGGGTATTAGAGTATCTCAACTAGTGGTAGGTAAAATACTGGCGGTATGCAAAGTCCTATCTTTTGGTACACAGAGCAGCATTGTAAGCAGTTGTAAGCAGCATTTATTTAAGTTTAACCATCAGTAATACCAGATTGCAGAGAATAAATGTAATAATATATGAAGAGGACGGAATCGCTCATGTAAAAAATATGGCAAAAATATGCAGAGTGGGTTTATATTGACATGATAATATAGCAAATAAGTATATATATACAAGAGAAAGGGAAAATATATTAAATAAATAATTAGTAGTCAGTGTAGATGGAGGGATGTGGGTGAAGAAAAGAATTAAGGGGTAAGCGAATGGGGACAGATAGTATTGGTGGTACGTGACCTGACTCCATGAGAACCACTGATCTATATGAATATTAATGGTGTCCAAGTGGCTTAGTGGTTGAATGCTATGTGACCCAGAGATGACAAGGTCCCAATAAAGCTGCCAATGTGTAACCACTGTTATGCTGCCTGTCGCATTGCATGTACTGTGAACAAAAATGTTAGGCTATCTATCATTCTCCAAACCTCACTCAAAACACATAAGCTATAACAAGCAGGGGCATCCACCCTCCTGTTATCTACCTCAGCCTGCCTCCATATCCTCTATCCTGTCCTTCTCCATTGTTAATATACACTTCCCAACCCTCATTATTACTCCGAACCCTAGGCTATGTATGTACTATTCACGATTTATGGTGCTGCAGAAACTATGAAGCATCTTATAAACATTAATAATAATAATAATAATAATAATAATAATAATAAAAAGTGACTACTTTTTAGTGCATAGTGGAGAAGAAAGAAGAATATTAGCTCTGTTTGATAATAAACCCCTTTAAAATTAGTTTCATGGGAGGGGTCCACCGAGGGCGAGGTCCACGCAAATGTGAGCTCCGTTGTATCTAACACTCCCCTGTTCACATAAAAATGGAGACATTACTGGAGACGACCTACTAAAGTAGCACTGCTGGAATTTTGTGCTTTGAAGTTTGTAAAGCCTTTATCAGCATGAAACCAAAATGTCCATAATAATCTCAGTATAGTTTACATTGGCACGTCTTACAGGACTCATAACTCATAATTACATGGTGAGGATGAGTAACTTATGTTACTCAATGTCCTATCTAATCGCCTTAATTCCAACATGATTATTTGGTCTCACAGCAATTTTAAATGAGTGAGAGAATACAAATAATCTGTTTGGGAAAATAATGTGTATATGTTCTTATTATTACAGCATCATTGGAAGCAAAGCATCTTGAATAATAATTATAGTGAGTGCATGCTCTGGACAGTTGCATTAAACCCAATGTGTATACATTTATTTATTTTTTATTATTCAGGGATTGGCATTTCTACAGCTTGTAATATCCGTATCCAGGTTTTCTTACTGGAAAGCTGCAGCACTGAACTTTTCAGACTCCTGATTATTGGAACAAATGTGAAATGTATCAGGTGCCCCACTGAAAGCACAAGGGAACTAAAGGCTGAGTAAATGGGGTCACGGCTTCAGTTTTGTATTTTAAAAGGTAAAACTGGAAAGAGAGAAAGCATGATGTCAGAATTAATAGCCAAGAATGAAGCTGCTCATGCACTACACTAGAGCGATTATTGGGAGATGGAGCCAATAATCACTGTAGTGAGTGGCCATGTTGGATATTTAAATGGGTAATACTACAGAGACACTTGGTACTTATTTATTTGAACTATAATTATTTGAACTTTTGAAATGCTTGAAATAATAATACATGAATGTTAAATAGAGCCAATCAGCTAACTGATATGAATAAGGGCCTCCCTCTTCTGCCAGGATTGTTGGTCCCAGCAGGAAAGGGGTATGGAACCGATATCAGTACCTATCCCTAGTGGGAAATCGTCCTGGTTTTTGCTGGGGCTGATAATCATGCTATCTTTAATTCAATGTTGTGCCATCTGTTTAGCAAGTTTTTGAATAATTATAACTGGAGCGGGTTCAGAGAAGGGCAACAAAATTAATAAAGTGTTGAGTTATGAGGAAAGACTAGCCAGTATAGGCAGGTTTACTTTAGGAGATAAAGTAATACACTAGGGGCCGATTCAATTTTGCTTTACATGATGTTTTCCCCCTTACACTGTTTGCGTAAGGGAGGAAAACTCACGATTTTTAGCTCACGGCTCATATGCCGCATATAAAAATATGCGAGACTTCCCTACTGTAGAGGATTGATTCGGCCCCTAGGGGTCAGTACAGAGAACTTTCACAGGACATTTTACCCCAAGGACTGTACAGAGGACACGTATTCACCCACTAAGATTAGATGAAAGTAAGCTTCACAACCAGCAGAGGAAAGGGTTCTTTACAGTAAGGGCAGTGAGGATGTGAAATTTACTGCCAGTGAAGGTTGTGATTGTAGGTTCAGAGCATATATTTAAGAACATTTTTAGAGGAAAATGTATCCAGGGTTATAACCGGTAAGTAAAATCTTTACAACTTAGTAAATTACCAGTAGTCATGTGTATTGTTACAGTTGTATGAAATGATAATAAAAAAAAGTTCCTGGCAAGCATTAAATATAGCCCGAGAAATGTGGTGTCCTATAGACATTCCCTCTGATGTCTTCACTATCTTTTGGGAGACAAAGCTATTTCATAATGGTGAGACCACAACATGTAGGCACCAGTCAGTCTTCAATTCTACCCAAGAATTCCTTGTATATTTCTTATGTGGTCAATGAGATATACATAGCGGTTTACATTCCAGTGTATGGATTTCAAAACATAGATAGAATATGAGGGATGCCCGTAATAAGGACTGAAAAAGAAAGGGAAGGTTTATATTATAACATTAAATAAGCAGATACTCACTATGCAATAATAAGCTGCGTCTTTTACCATTTTATAAAAGAGGAAAAGCTGGAAGTTCAGCTTATTACAGTAAGTAGTGTCCATTAAAGTGTCCATTATACATGTCTTGCTTTCACAGGAATTTAATAAACCAGTTATTAAACCCTTTATAATGAGTCATGTGACATAACAGTTTGTTAAAAAGTTATTTTTACATTTGCTACATAGACGCCATTTTATCTTACTGAACAGACTGTGGACTAAAGTAACTTTACTCATATACAACATAATGTGCAACATGTCTCTTTACAAACAATCAAAAGAATCTGAAACTCATTTCACACCACTACATAATGTAAGTATGACCCTCTTCCACACCCATTCTGTTCGCCTGTATTCCCCATTGTACAGTGCTGCAGACACTTTGTAGCGCCTAATAAATAACACTATTACTTTTCCCAGTGAGCGCCTGGAAAAATATGACTATAATTAATACCAATCAAAGAATGTACATAAATAATGTACAAAACAGTAAAACAGTGCATGAATAAAAGAAACCAATGCAAACAATAGCAAGAATCTCAGGGCTAACTGTGATGGAAAAAAACAATACTTAGTTGAGTATAATTGTAAGTATTGTAAGTAAATATTCCAAAAATATATATTATCACAGCTTATGTGTGTAAAGGACAATATATATGTCCCGGGTTACTAAACTGTGTTCTAAGCCCCAGGGAAAATGTTGGTTGTTTTTGTTGGAAAACACATTTCAGCTATAGTAAGAGCTGGTACGGGTCCCTGGGGTATGTATGGAGAGTGTAGGGTGGGCTCCATACATTAGGCCCAGTCCGGGTCTTGTGGGCTGTCTGGCTGCTGCAGGCTGATTAGGGTGACACCTGGCAGCTGTAAGTAAAAGGCTGCAGGATCTGACTGTCCAGGGAAGGACGTTACAGACTGTGTGCCTCCTGACTTCTGGGGTACAAACTGCTATTGTTTATTAGTGTTAGTTAGGCGATTCCTGTATGTTTAGTTAGTGACAGACAGGCAAGGTGTTTATTTTGTGTTTTATGTTCTGTTGACTCCTGCTAAATAAAACTGGCTGAGGTCAGTTGCACCTGAACTATGGAGTTGGTGTGAATTATCTGTTTCACAATCCCCTCCCGCTCACAATATATATATATATATATATATATACCGGTATGACAACAGTAAACTGCTTCTGTAACGTTCTCACATACACTAAGGGCAGTCGACTGTCAGCAGCTTAGACTTGTTATTTGGGTCTGGATTTGGCCCATGTGAGAAAACACAACTTCAGTGTAAATTGATAGTGTAAGTCCATCCCTTAGTAATGACTTTAAACATTGAAACAAAGAGGGTGGTGATGGTTTTTTGGTTTAAGTCATAACTCATCTAACCCAGTCATTTTGGTAAATATGCAAAGACAGCCCTAGTTTTATGCCATGAAATGTCCAATAATAGCACTGGATCGAATCCAAAATAAGAGAAAAACAGGTGGAAAGTTACACCTGGGCAAACAGAATGAGAGATGATGTTTCCTAGCCCAAGTGTAATAACAGTGTAACAGTAACGCTGGTCAGTATCTGTGTGCAACATGCAACAATAAAGTACAGTATTCTCCCTGCATGCAAACACTGACATTCATTTTACACACTCAGAACATATAATGTAGGTATATATCTATATGTTTATATATGTGTGTGTGTGTGTTTTTGTGTTTGCGTGCGTGCGTGTCTCTTCAAAGTTACCAAGCAGGAAGGAAACTTCTTAGGAGTTGTCACACTTTATGTATAATTCCCGCTGCATGGTAAACAGACAGCTTGGTTGATCCCATCCACTGAATGCTGCTCTTTTATATCTCTGTAATGCAGACTTTATAACCAGCTATCCTGCTGTCTAACTAATCTTAAAGGTAGTAATCCAAACATTGCCCCGGGGCAAATATTTACAAGCACATCTGGCTTTGCTTTGCCTGCCATTCTCCAGCCACATTTGTTTTCCTTTTATTAAATTTCCCCTTTGCATTTCTATGTCAGCAACCGCCTTTATCACATGCAACAACTTCCTTTCATGAAACTATTCCTATACCTATACAGTCTATTTCACATTACACTATATAATAATTACATGCTTCCTAAACCAAATCTTAAGGAACGTATTGATTTAATTAATGCTATATAACATCATATATGTTTCTAGTGGGATCAACTATAGGCAGAGCTAAATAAATCTACGCTGTAATAGTACTAAATAAAAGACATTTATAAGAGCTATGCAAATATGTAATGTGGGAGTAGTTATGGATAACCTATTAAACACAAGGGTATTGATATTTAAGCATTAAATTGAATACAACTTCTACTGACTAATATTCCACATATAATTTATAGTGACTGCTATGCAATACAGAGAGCATCCTCGTGACCGTCACCCAGTACAGAGAGCAACCTGTACAGAAAGCATCCTGTGAACATCATCCAATACCACATCCTTGTTATCATGTAACCTAGAGAAAGCATCTTTAATACTGTCACCCATTATGGAAAGCACTCTAATGCCTATCACCCAATACAAAGAGTATCCGAATGACCTTCACCCAATACAAAGAGTATCCGAATGACCATTACCCAATACAAAGAGTATCCTAATGACCATTACCCAATACAAAGAGCAACCTAGTGACCACCACCCAATGCAGAAAGCATCCTAGTGACCAGAGAGGATGGATGGAATCAAGGCAAGGCAACCGGCAAAGCGATAACCCGAGAGCACCATTTTTACAGCTATATAACTAGTTATAGAATATATAGCAAATCAGTGTTTTCTAAATATACATTTGAAGTAAACTATTAGACATTTACCAATATTCATTTGTTTTAATGTATAATCATGTATAAAATATAATACATTAGAACCATTTGGAACATTTTATGAACACGTTATGAGCCAACTGCATATATGACAGTTCTTCAATATAAATATATGTATATTACTTGTCTTCAACCAAAGTATCCAGTAAAGCACTGTCAGTGCTGCAGTCTTGGCCTATTTTGCCCACATTCTTGGCTCACGGTATTTTGCCTTTCTCCCAAGTGTCCTTTCCACACATCTGTTATCCACTGCCTGCAATGAAAGAATGCTGTTCCAAACGCTTGGGTATGTGAAAGGATGACTTGTGGAGTTGGCCAATAAGTTGAAAAAGATATGAAATTAATTAAAAACATTAATTTGCAATTATTTGTTATGTATTCAGAGTTAAATTTAAAACATATGAACATGGTCCTGACTGCGGTGAGATGGAGTCCTACGTCTCCTATGGCCCTATGTGAGTCAACCCCTCGCCCGGGTCCCCCATGTTATGAATCTTTTCAGTCTCTTGTTCAATTATAACTTGATATCTCTGACTGCACTTTTGACTCGCTTTGTAAACTGTTTATTTTTTCGATGCCATTGTATATTGTTCTGTTTTGTATATGATGTGAGAACTTAATAAAAAGACATAAAAAAAACTTATTAACATTGGTTTATTACAATATTTAGCCATGTATCTTTTTCAAAGCATAACACGTCACTATACCATGTTTAAGAACAGTTTAATATGTTCATGAAGGTACAATATGCTGTTTTTCATGTTTACAGACTGAATAGTCATTTTAATGATAAAAAGTAAACTCTAAAAAAGCAAACATGTAAATCTATTAACCAATGACATTATGCCTTTCATCATCAATAAATTCTCCAATTTGATTGGTTACTGTGAGCGACATCTTTAGCAGTTCCGATAAATATACTCTGAAATTCAGCATATTTTAGCAGCAACAAGTCTCTGTTACACCCCAGGCCTAATAACTCATGGAGAACGTCTCTTCCTTGGCTTTCCATCTGCTGCAGCATTAATAAAACAATCGCTTACATCATGCCCCGAGCTAGGGAATTGATTTGTTCTAGCTCTGCAGCAGGCCAACGTGAGCGAGAGCTTCCACTTGGCTGCGAGGATTGGGGAAACTCTGCGCCTGGCTCAGGATGTGAGCGTTCTGCAGACTGAGTGACTTTCGCTGTAGTGTGTAGTGACAGGCGAACCTCTAGTACTGATATGGTAAGAATGCCAATAGTCTGCGTAGAGAATTCCTGTGAACTCACTAAACATAACTTACTCTTCAAAGAAATAAATATGACCCATATGGCATGAAATACTCTTCTTCTCATGGGCTGGAGATATGAGCAGACATATTGTTTTCTTGCTGTATTGGGATTTTCAGCGTTGTATATTGATTTTTAGTGTAATCTGTCATCNGGGATATGGATTATGTAAACAGCAGAAGGCTTTATTCACCTGAGAACATAGAGATAAAGGCATGGGACACTACAGCGGGGTATACAATGACTGTGGTCATTATGTCACTCTGGTTCCTGCCCTTATGCTTACTTTGTATACAAGAGTCTAATGTGTCTGAACCTCCAAACAGGAACCTAGTTGCTTCATGCACTTATTTCTTTTTTACTATTTATTAAGTTTTTATATAGTGTCATCAGGTTATGTAGTGCTTTACAATTTTAACAATCAATACTGGGGTGGTAACAGACAGAATGGGTGGGGAAGAGGGCCCTGCCCGCAAGCTTACACTC
>JABWIB010001645.1:36971-69976 GCA_016617825.1 Platyplectrum ornatum | reverse complement strand
GTGTATATGAATGTGTATGTAGGTGGATATACGTAGTGAGTGTGAGTGTATATGAGTGTGTATGAGTATGTGTATGTATGTGTATGTAGGTGGATATACGTAGTGAGTGTGAGTGTATATGAATGTGTATGTATGTATGTATGTATGTATGTATGTATGTAGGTGGATATACGTAGTGAGTGTGAGTGTATGTGAGTGTGTATGAGTATGTGTATGTATGTGTATGTAGGTGGATATACGTAGTGAGTGTGAGTGTGTATGAGCGGGAAGGACACGCAGGCACACCGCACGCTGAGGAGGGAGGAGGAGGTGCGGGTAGCGGCGGGGAGGCGGCCTCAGTGTGGACGAGCCATTTCCTGTCCACAGCCAGGAGCGGAGAGCGGGCTGAGCACAATGGGAGATGCTGACACTCACCTGGTCTTATCCGGTCATAACAAGACAGCACCGTGACCCCGGCCCATGCCCCGACCCGTGACCCGGACCCTGCACCATGGCCCGGACCCTGCGCTGCTGTGTGTAATGTATACAGCCTGTCACTATACATGATGATTTCCTGCTGTGCACATTGCACAACCCCATTACTGCTGAGGAAAGCCCATCACATCTGTGTTTACCCGGAATACAGCCTCACTTATGTGTGTAACCCACTACTTGTTATTACAATCACTGCTAGACCTGATAATGGCTTAACTCTGCCCCAGGCTGCATAGTGACAGTGTGTAGTCTCATTATTATGTGTATTATTTGTTATATTGGGATATTCTGATTTCCTGAAATGGCACTTTGTGCTATATATATATATATATATATATATATATATATATTATTATTACACACATGCATACTGCACTTGCTGAATGGTATACATTTGTGTTAGGTTGCATCCATAATGCACAGACACCAGGGCAGGCTGGAGATGTCTCATATAATGTTCTGTTATATATGATCTGGCGTATGGACAGAGCCATGAATTTATATTATTAGCACTATTCAATACGGGATCTTTACATCATCGCTATCCACTGGAACTAGGTAATCGTGTGTGTTTACCTGCATGAACCATCTCATAACCCTGACATGGTTGCATCTGCAGAGTGACAGGTACTTGGTTATGAATAAGCAGATAACCCTTTGCATGACGATTTAGGTAAAGAATTGCTGAGATTATGACTTACAGTTTGTGTTATTATATATGTTCCATATTACGTTATTTTGCAGACACGCCTTATCTTAAAATGATTGTTTTGTTAAGCAGGCTGAGGAGGGATCCATCTGAATACTTGTGTTTCTAGTTGGGTAACTGACACGAAGGCTAGCTGGTGAGTATGTGTATGTCACCATACTGTTTTCTGCATCTTTCAATACAATGTATTGGTCGAAGTGGAAATTTAGAAGTGGGGGTATGGACATTCAGAAGTGGGGGTATGAAAACACAGGATATAATGGAAGTCAATGGAGATTTTACATTTTTCCATTACAACAGTGAGAGAAGTGCCGGTATGACATACCCCCNTATACNCCCCCACTTCGAGCCCTGATGTATAATNGATCAGACTCTGGTCTGTATTCAGTTCTGTTGATATTTAGTATAAACTATATAGTCGTATAAATATAGTAGTAGTATAAATGCTTTCATCTATGGGTTGTAGAACATGCAAGTTATGCCTTTAATGCATTAAGATAAAACATAAACCCTCTATATTATGCTTATAAAAATAACTAAGCATAATGCACTGCCATTATTTCTACTGAATACAGCATATGCCGTGTTTCTCCGATAATAAGACACTGTCTTATTATTTTTTTGGTCCAAAAAAACACCATAGGGCTTATTTTCGGGGTAGGTCTTATTTTAATTAACATTATCAGAGATTTATATAAACAGTCCTGCTTTTATCCCCAACGAGCCCCCAGGTCCTGCTTTTATACCCATCATGCCGCCCAGGCCTGGGGAATTCACTAGGGCTTATTTTCGGGGGTATGTCTTATTATCAGGGAAACGCGGTCGTAACTGATCCAAAACTCGTTTTCACGCAGACCTGTGAGCGGGAGATGGTAGTGAACTCCTCTGTCACTTGCCTCTCACATGTGGAAATTACCGGGGATAGCAGTACTTACGCTGCTATACTACCTTAAGTGACATATGCTGCTGCTGCTATGAACATGTATACTAATGTAACATAGATGCAGTGGAGTATACTAATATAACTATTTCTGTGACAGAAATGTTTACATTGCGATACTCATTCATAGCAGCAGCAGCGTATGTCTCCATAAGAAATCATGTTACAGTTGAACTATGCTGTAACATAATTTTCTTATGGTAGCATAAGCTGCTGCTATGAATGAGATAGCCCATTCACACTTTCCCTGCGCGCGTTATTTTGACCACTAATCATAAAAATAATGCAGGTAGGGAAAGTCAGGCTAAAAAGAATTGGATCAAAGTATAAATTGCACGCACCTCTTATATAGTGCTTTACCTTTTATAACTAATTATAAAACAGAACTGGGTGGTAAAGGTAAAAATTATAATGTAATAAATTATCTATATGTTTATGTTATATATGTATGAATATAAATTCACCGGTAATGAGTCACTCACAAAGTCTTATTTAAAGTGTAGAAAATCTGTCTTTTTATTCAGACTATTATGCTCTGAATAAAAGTCAGCCTTTTTTGAATTTTAAACAAGACTGGCAAATATTTGAGTTTACTTCTGCATGGCACAGTCAGCGGTTTCCCGATGGGCATGGAGTGATTGTTCCTGGCACAATAGATCAAACCATGCCTAGCTCCCCCAAAAATCCAGAAAAAGGCAAATAGTTGACATTATTA
Source organism: Platyplectrum ornatum (assembly GCA_016617825.1). Taxonomy (NCBI): domain Eukaryota; kingdom Metazoa; phylum Chordata; class Amphibia; order Anura; family Limnodynastidae; genus Platyplectrum; species Platyplectrum ornatum. The sequence continues at coordinate 67,138 of JABWIB010001645.1, read as the reverse complement.
TGACATTATTATCTAATATATTGTTTTTTTGTATGTTTTAAGAGCCAGTTACAAACATGAAGCTTAATGAAAGAAACTTGGTTTATTATGCCACCAGCAAATCACCAGTGGATAAAAGTGGATTCCTCTATAAAAAGGGTGAACGCAATGCCTCATATCACAAGCGCTGGTTTGTGCTGAAGGGTAACATGCTCTTCTACTATGACAGCGAGGACAGTAAAGAGCCAGTTGGAGTGATTATACTGGAAGGATGTAGAGTGGAGCTGTGTGAGTCTACTGAAGAGTTTGCTTTTGCCATCCGGTTTGGCTATGCCAAGTCCCGTGCTTATATTTTGGCTGCTGATAGCCATAGGACTATGGAATCCTGGGTAAAAGCACTTTCTAGGGCAAATTTTGAATACATGAGATTAGTGGTAAAGGAATTGCAGGAACAACTCTTGGAAATGCGGAAAGGTCAAACCACTTCTAGATGGATTGTAGCTTCTACAGAACAAAATGCAAAGTCTCAAAGCCCATGCCAAGCCTTGCCAAATATTCAGGACAGGCCATCTTTAAAGGACAATGGCTGTGCTCTGTGGAACAGCACTTCAACAGACTTACCTAATGGATTCACCCATACAAATGGGCCAAAGTGTATAGACAAAACCATTCATTTAGGTGAAGACATGGTGACAAATGCCCAGCCTCACTCATTGGACATGGAGAAACATCTGCCATCATGCCTTGTGGAGAATGAACAGTGCTCCTCGGATGAGGTAGAGGAAGACTTCTCCAACTTCTCAAAGCTTCATCATTTCTATGGGGAAGATATTTGTGAACTGCGAGGGAAGTGGTCTGAACATTTCCATGAAGAGCCATAGCCTCGGGCTCTGGAACACATGAGTAATGGCTGGATCAATCACGTGGTTATTATTTTCCTCCGTGAGGAGCCATCAGGTTTACTGCCAGACTCACAAACCCAGGGTTTTATTTATGTCATGTTATTGTGCATATTAGAAATACAGGCCTGAGCACAGCCATGGGGCCTTAATAAATGTAACACTGCCACTAAACGTTAAAGACCTTAGAATAACACTAAGATTGTATAAAAATATAATGCATAATTTTAATATACAATATAACCTGTTCTGACTGATAGCCACTATGCATTCTAGTTTAAGCACAATACTTTTATCTATTACCTATTCTTTTTATTAATTATAATAATCCTAATTCTAGAAAACTGCATTAATGTAGACCTAAATTCCCACTATTGTATTTAACAAAGGTAGTAATCATATTTTGTTTATATCAAACTCTCTTTGGTATCTGTTTTGAAAATAATGGTGAAACAACTGTGACATTAAATATTGAATCAAAGTATGTATTCACAATAAAAAAATTCTTGCTTTTGTAGATTAAATTTAGTTGCATTCAAAATGTCAAAACCCAAAATGTGTTTAGTGAAGTATTTTGTTAAATAGAACTTGTTATTTATTACTCTCTATATTTTGACTTCACTACTATATGTACCATAATTTACATTAACTGTGTCATTTCTGATTTCTTAGACACATGAGTATCATGGAGTTATACACAGAGGCAGATTATTGTTGCCTTGGTGTATTCCTACACACATTTCCTATAGATGTTTTCCTTATAATAACGTATCACTATCTAGATGCATAGTTTACCATCTAACACCATGTATGGCATTACACTTAAATTCATTTAGCTTTCTTTTCTCTTAGATGTTTAAACATTTACATTCTGCAAGTAACTACCAAGTGAGACTGTATATATTGTACATTCCTTTATTTGGGAAGTTACATATTAGTGGGAATTGAGATGTCAAATTTATGTTTTTAAAGTGGTTTTCAACAAAAACCATGCTGGGGGAGAGGGGTCATTTCTCTGCTCTTGGCGGAGAAGACTGTATTGATTTAGTTTGGGTTTTCTGGGAGTCGTTTATTAATTCATTAATGCCAGCTCTCCAATATTTGTAATGCTACATCTTACCGAAACATGCAATCTATAACTATATGTTGGTTTAATGTCAGCAGGTTTTTTCTTTCCAGGTGGGGGTGTGCTATGGGTGTGATAATATTTTTATTTGTCAAGTTTGTACAGCCTGTAACATAGTTCATGCATTCTGATATGATATTGCATATCAGAGTTTATTATCTAAATTGTATTCCTTATTGCCATTTTCTGTGTGGAGGTGTGGAAATAGAGGGCGCGCAGGATGGGGAATACTAGGACCTTTATTCTTGGCTTAAAGACAGAGCGGGCTGAAACTCTTCTTAGCTTTCCAGCAACGGGCTCCTAATGCTGATACTTGCTGTTCAATATCTGTGACAGTTTGCACAGCAGTGGCTGCTTTACAGATAAAGAATTCCCTGTACATTTGCCACTGTAAAACCTATGCTTTACTTCTGCAGCACTTATTGTAAAGTGATATGGATAACATCACACAGGTGGGGGAGCACCATGGCCCGTGCCCCACAGTTTCTGGTGGTGACCTTGCGGGGAGAGCATTTTGAAAGCCCTCTGTATTATCATTTTTAGTGTTTTAAGTCTTGTCCGCACACTACAGCAATAAGTTCGATCACCTGATAATTGTATGGCCCATTCCCATCCAGCTTTGAGTGTATAGGTGTGGAAACACCAAATGTAGATAATTATAGATAGTGCTATACCCTTTTGAGGGCAGGGCGTGCCCTGCATCCCTTATAACTGTATGTCATACTGCTTTCCCTCTGCAGGGCTGCCCAGCCTGTCACATTGACACATCAACAGTGTGACAGGTGCTTCAACTCCACTGTTGGACCAGGTTAAAGTACTAGCTCCTGTCTAATACAGGGTCTGTGATTGTGTGACAGGCTAATGATGAATATGATCTTCTCTGCTCCTCCCTCCCAAGAAGTGATAAAGTGCTGCAGGAAGGTAACAACATACTGGTGTAATGGACTAGAACTGCCACAGGTCAGAGTCTGACATCGTATTACAGGGATATATAAAATGCATATCTCCTGGATAATGGAAGGAGTTTGACATACTGTTCGGAGGTTGTGTGAAACTGTGGGGTAAAAAGGAAAGCGTTTTTATTTGTTCTTTTGTCCAACCTAAAAGACCATCTTTTGTGTCATTAATTATGGTATCACTGTTGTGGTCAAGTTTTAGCTGTTGATATTGATGGAAATGTGTTTAGATTAGAGAACAAAGATTCACCTGAAAGTGTCAGTGAGTAAATTATCTGCCAGTGTATTGTATAGTTCAGATACAGAAATACGTTCTACCACTTAAAGTAGCTGCAATCTCATTAGAACAAAGGTTTCATGCTGTTTTACTGAGCTCCTCTGCTCTCAGGCCGAAACCGGGTGATTGAGGGTCTCATCAACCCCTCTTCTCCTGACCTGGCTCACACCATTATACTACTGAATAAGCTGGAAAACCAGGTCTCTTCCTACCGACCTATCACCCTCCTTAAACAGACCTTCAAATTATTAGCTCAAATCATGGCAAATAGACTCCAATTCATCCTTCCCTGTCTCCTAACCTGCTACCAAATGTTGTTTGTTCACGCCAGGAACTCTGTAAAGGCCATGAGGATGGCAGTAGCGGCCATTGTGGCCTCAACCAGTGGCTCTCCCACTACTTTGTGGCTGCTGCTCGGACTTGATGCTGAAAAAAACTTTGATCAGGTCTCGGGTTTCACTATCAACCAATCCAAGTCTATTGCTCTATTGCTGGGACCCTCACACCACCCCCCATGTAACGGGAAACTCCACATCACTCGGGCCACACACTCCATTATCTATCTAGGCCTTTGGCTATCTAAGAACCCATATACCCTCTATGCTGACAACATGAAACATCTCATAACAGATATATGCTGGTCCTGTTTCCCCTTATCCTACACTGGCTGTAACAATTTGTTTCAAATTACTTTTTTATTCAGTAGATTTTTATTATATTTTTGAGTACAATACAGCAAAGAAAAAAAAAACAATGAGTGGAAGCTATCGCAGATAGGGTCACCCAAACACAAACAAAACCCCCCACCCAAACTGCTAACACATCAGGAGTACAGTAAACAGCATCCATAGGCAATCAAGTGTACATGAATAAATAAGGGAGAGCATGTGCATGAAGGCCAGAGTAAAGAGCCCCATGGAGAGCCAGGGCTTATATACACATCAGGGCATGGAACGGATCGATGGAATATAAACCGGGACCCGTGATTAGGGGTCTGCAAAGGAGGCAAGGTGATAAGGGGAATCATACCACCTACGCCAGAACTTGTGAAATGTAGTGACAGCACATCTTTGAGTGTTTGTTCACTTCTCATCAGTTGAGAAGTTTCTAACGAGAACTTCAGCCAACACAGTGAGGGTAAAAGAAATCACAGGACAGCTCCGTAGGAGGTGTAGGAAATCAGCATCGGAGGCTCCACACTTCGGGCAGTCTGCAGATGAGCGGATACCTAGACGTTGCATACGTAACAGGGGTATAATACACACAGTGCAGAATATAGAAATGTATTTGTTGATAGCGCAAGCACGCCATGGCATCAGAGGTAAAACATCTGAGTCCAAGAGTTGTCAGATAGATGGCCTAGATCAGCCACCCACTTGTCCCTTAAAGCGTTCAATGAGTGAGGAGGAAGTGCGCCATGGAGAGAACCATACATGGCAGAAATAAGTTTAACAGGAGGCAAGCGCTGCAAAAGTTTTTTGGTTTTGCAGTGGGCAATGGTTGGAGGGGTGGGATGCCTTGCTTGTCAGATCTGAAGTTATGCAAAAAAGTCAGAGTGCCGAAAGTTTAATTCCTCCCTAAGCTGTGTAAAGGATTTAAGTGTGGAGTCCACATAGGGCTGCCCCAAGGTCAGGAATCCGGACAGCGACCAGTGACAGTGAGGACTAAGAGCAAGAAGGTAGCGCGGTGTTGTGCAAATTGTGATATCTGGGTCAACCTCCTCACGAAGAAAAGATGCGTCTGTGAGTTTCCACACCTCTATTGCTTGACTGGAGGACAAGTGCGCACTGTAAATTTACCCACCAGTAGAGCTTGTAGGGGGATGTGTAAGGGAAGTGGCGAACCAAAGCAACTGGTAAGGCAGAAGCCGTGGGAGAACAAATCAACGACAGCAAATAGGAGGCTATATAGTAAAGTCTAAAATCATCAACCATCACTTTTAGAGCGATAGAGGGTCGATATTTTAAGTTTGGGTTTACAAATGAAATTTGTTTTTAAAAAACGTGTGGATAGGCTCAATATATAAGCACACAGTCTGATGGTTTATGAGAAATCCAAATGCCCAAGTATTTGAAGCGGGCAGTCCACTGTAGAGGGCAGGAGAGGGGGACTCTAGAGGAGGAAAAATATAGGATTTGGTCCAATTAATGTGTAGCCCAGAGTGAAGGTTAAAAACATCCATCGTGTGTAATAGGCTGGAATTATAAGCATTGCAGAATAACCCTGGCCAAATTGCAGCAACCTCCACATAATGGTGGTATAAACCTACCTGACTTGTGACTTTATAGCATGGCCAGCTAACTCCAATATATCTGTTACTGGATAAATCACAGTAGCCATTATGCAAACACTGACATTGAACAGAGATTTCTTCTGGATTTCCCACTTACATCTTTCCTTCATTGTAGCAGGGCTGCCTTACCTCAAACCGTACAGGACAACCTGCTACTGATGACCAAGTGGTCAACCTGGAAGGCAGTGCAGAAACATCAAGGTTTAGACAGGCAACACATTCTCTTCCAAACCTTCCTCCGTAATCCAGCCTTCCAGGAGGGCATAGCTGCATACCAAATGGTCGTCTACCCGTCCTTTTAGTGCTCCCAAGGCAAATATCTCATACGATCTGTCTCCTCAATTTTAGAAACATATGCCCCCCCAACCACTCCTTTGCCTTACTCCCAGCAAAACACTTTGCTTCCTCTGTTGTACAATGTTTTACTGATTTGGATTGGCAAAATTATCTAGATCGCTTACTAGCGATTCCCCCACATAGTAGGGGTGCAATATCCTGTAAATACCACACTCTAAGAACAATATGTTATTACCACTGTCCTCTCTTGCTGGTTGACGCTCTTCCCTCACCTCTCCCTAGAAGACATACTATCTACCCTGACTTACTCCCACAATCTCCTAAAAGCTAGTACCTGAAATGGTGCTGAATATCTATCACCGTGGGTACCTNTCCCCTGAACGTAGATGCGCTATGGGCCTATCCAACTCCCCTAACTCCCCTACACTGTATCATCACTTCTGTCAATGTCCACTAACTCACAGGTTTCCATCAGACATTCACTAAATGCTCTCCCGCTAACTCCTGAATGGCCAGTTCTTGGATACATATCTCCTACACTAAAATTAAAGGGTCTTAACAGATGACAACAGTACTATCAGCAGTGGGATGGGAATATACCATTATATGAATATGTTACTATTACCATAAGATGCTCCAATAAAAAAGTAAAACATAAAATAAAAAGGTTTCAGTTCTAATATTACACACCTTTTATCATTCTTATGTTCCTGTATTTTTCTTTGATGTGGTATTTAGTATGAAATGAGTTATTCATGAATACGGCCATGCAAATAAACGTTTCTGAAGAACACACACAAAAAATTATTATTTCTAGTGTGATTATAGTTTACAAAGTTGCCCAATGCCCAGAACGTACTGCATCTATTATGTTTTCATAATAAATGAAAGAAAATGCTTTAGTGTAGACAAATCCCAACTGACCCTTTAGTTTCATGTTGGTGCTAATATGTATGTATTTATTGTATACATTTTACAATAAACAACCATTTGTTAAATTAAACAAACAAGACAAAAGCAAGTATCAAGTTTAATAGTTTGTATCTTTGACATGTCTGGAGTTCTGTTTATTTAACAAAGTACTTTTTATTTATTTATTATACAAACTGTATACAGTACATAATCCTACATAATATTACATGTCTACTTGTTTGAGTACAATAGGATCCTTGTAATATCAGCCTAAGTGCTTAATTCTGTTGGAACCATGGACTTCTGCACCATATACACTAGAATGCAATGAGACTCTTATTTGTACTAAGCTTATATTAGAGAGTCTGTGCATGGAAATATTGCACAATGGAGCCCTGTAGTAATAAATGTTGATTTATTTTGTTTTGGTTAAAGAATTACAATTCTTAATAAAAAAAAAGGGTAAAATGAAAAACCATGGAAATAAATAAGTCTTAAAAAAACAATACTTGCAAATAATGTGATTTAAAAAGCCATAACGCAAAATAAAAATCATCAGAAAGACTTTTGCAGAAGAAAAACTACCAAATATCACCCAGAAGTTATTAGATGCTACATTAATAGTGTGCTACCTCTTCCATAAGTAAATATGTCCTCCACCCTCAGACTCTTTAATAGAAATACACTAAGCCCGGCTCCTGTTATGCTAGAAATGGTTTCAGAGTCTGTGTTCCTTCTTTCTACTGCTTTCATACTGAGGCTGTCAGAGACGGGCAGTATTTACTAGAGAATAAACGTAAACATGAAATGAAAGTGGAAAGTACTAACTGAAACTTCTGACAAGTGGAGCAAAAGGATTCAAGTATATCGATTTACATGGAGTTCATTTAGTGAAGTGCATTATAAACACTTAAATATTTAAGTTTTGTAAATACAATGTATGCTTTGTCTGATGTTGCATTGAAAGGCAGTGAAAAAACACCCATATCCACACACTAGGAACAAATAATATAATAGGGAGTACAAAGCACTAGTAACTAATTTTAAAATACAATTTACTTTACTTTCTGTTTCAGATCATTGCTTATCATTAGTGTCAAACGTCCTTTAAATAAAATGTCAGCACAAAACAATGAAAGTTATAAGAATACATAGTACATGGTGAAGAATCAGTTTACTAGGAACCAGTGTCATTACTTGATTACCACAAACAATAGTTCTCATTACTATGTCTAAGCAGCATATGCCCTTAAAAAGGAGATTAGGTTTGCAGTATAAATGAATATAATGGTGAAAAAATAATGTTGACTACAGATCTTAATGAATTAGATGGCTATATGTGTATGTCATTTAATTATAAACAAATCTTGATTTGATCAAGTACATTACAGTCACCATGTGTTCTTGGAACAAACTATACGTTTTGTACGCAATATTATGTCTTTTCTTTATTAGTTTGTGATAACTACACTGGCCAATATATTTGTAGTGTACATTTCCAGCCTTAAGATGTCACTGTTTCCCCAGTCTATAGTACACTACTCAGAGGCACTAAAATAAGAAAATTATTTCACTCAAACCTTCACTTAGCTTCATGTGGATTGTGGAACCAGTTTGTACCTTGCAAATGACCAGTGCACACTGCTTTTATGTCCTGAGACTTGCACTCTCTAATGACAGGGGTAGAAAGGGGGATAACTATACAGATATCCAGGATGATTGAGACAACCATCTCTACTGTCAGAAGACTCACTACCTTTGACCATCACAGAAATCAATCGACTAGTAGTGTTTCAATAACATACCAGCATTTATATTGGGCAATGTTTAATGTTCCTTCAAGTGCTGAAGCTGCTTTCTGTGTACAGGGTGTGACTCCTCTGAATGGAAAGACTGTAATGCATGTGACACCCAAAACACACAAGATATAATGCATGTAGTACCCAAAACACAAAATACACAACCAAATAGGTCATCTGAAGGACAGAATGTGCACTACTGGATCTAAATAAAGGTTAGCAGATGCCACCATGGTGCAGGGAAAGCAGGACAGACCTCTGTAAATTAAAAGGGGAACTTATTTATTTTTAATGTATTTTGTTTATAGTACAATGATTTTCACATACAAATTGTTTTATGCTACAAGGGCCCCACAGTATTCCGCACACTTGGGATGTGCGATGTGTGCATACGGATGGTACCCACAGTAATAACTGGTTTCAGCCCTTGCATTCTATCCAGCGTTTAAATGTGATGTATAGAGAGCTAAGGTCTCTATGCAGATTCCCGTACTCAAGGGAGGCCGGGGAAGTGGTCTGTATAGGAATCTACATAATTCACATTATTACTAAAGTCCAATGTTCTGTTACACAGGACTATGGGTGGCCTGGATCCTGTTCAATGTAACTAAATATGTACACACAAATATATTAGCATTAAACAAGTATTTTAACTAGTTTGTAGGGCAGCTATACTGACAAGGGAGAAATGATTGTGCTGTCAAAGCTAAAATAAGTACAGGATGAACAGCAACTCGTAAATCTCTTTACTACCATTAAAGACCACACTGTATATAAGTTCAAGTAAGGGCTGCACCCATTGTAAGTAAAATATAGTATATTTTGTGTTTTCATATAAATACACTCGGCTAGAAAAGTTATTTTCAGTTTTTACATTAACTTATTATTATGTTTCATTGTCGAGAAGACCGACCTGTGATTATTTCTTAAATGGAAATGTACCTTAAACACCCAATAACACATCAATGTCATATGTTAAGTTGTGGTTACCTCATTCCTCTGCTTGTTTCCTCTGTATATCCTGCACATCAATCTTCCTTTAACTTGTGTAAACCATTTAATCAGAGAACAATACTATACGATAACCAGACTCATTGTGCATCTTAATGACCTGGAACTGTGTAAAGACATTTCATGACGTTTACAAGACATATCACATTGTGCCTGATGTCACATGCACCCATTGGTGGCAGTCATCTNCGTGGTTGTAACACAATATTCACTATGTCACTTCACAGGGAATTGATGGTATCAATGAATTGCAAGTCACCCTGTACCTCATTGATCCCACTTGTCCTCAGAGAATTAATTCACATTAATATCACCTCAAAATGCAACAATTCACAATGCAATGCATTCAGTGCATATTGTGTGACAAATGTGTACGAGACATTATCATGCCACACTCTCCACATCTCCTGAATGCTATAAATCTTACACCAAGAAAGAATGTTGTACTGTTGTGTATGCATACAGTTCATCAACACATGTCTTTCAATTGACTTAAATGGCCATGGAGCTAATGAAGTGATCAGTCAGCCATCCAAAGTCATCAAGGTGGGTGTCTCCATCATGCACACCACACACATCAGAGGAATGATTACTTTTTTATAGTTATTTTTTTTCTCATAGTGAATCCCTAAATGCACAGCAAGCTTATATCAACACATATTAACAGACTGATAGACAAGCATACTGCACTACAACTGAATATGCGGTACTGCTGCTTAAATGAAAATATTCATACATACAATGTTTGCCTCTTTTTGAAGCTCCATTTACCATACAATTAACACAGTATGGGGGATACATTATACAGACACCTGCACTCAAATATATGTTCCCCACCAGCATCGAAATTATTGATAATATATGCATATACAAAAAAATGTAAAGAAATGTAATTGACAGGGAAATAAAAATCACTCTATACTGCATATAAACCTCTGAAGTGCTAGCATATCACAGCTAAATGCCGTGCACCACAACACCCAGCTACATGATTATAGGAGACATGTTCGGATTAAATGTTTTCATTTAATGTTATCTAATACATTCTAGAAGTCTTTTACAAAGCACAAAACAGCAGCACCTAGAATTCCACCAGGGAACGTAGGTGTATGGCCGTGTTTGTGTAGCAGCGGTTTGTACAAGCAGAAGGGAGAGGATGGGCAGAGTTATGGGCTACGTACAGATTAGGTGCTTAGAAACAAAATGCATGTGATGAGAAAAACATATGTCATGATGTGAAGGAAAAAAGGTGCATCCACGCATTGGCCATCTCTACATTCTGTTATACATTATATCCAAGTTGGGTTTTGTTTTGAATTTTAATGAGACCAATTTTGCATCTCATTTCCGTTAATCACATTAAACATTGAAATAAAAGCTTCTATACTTATACACACACATATAATTCTTTCATGGTTTATATTACCCTTAGAGAGTAAACTTATACTTATTATTAAACATGGGATGCGTATTGAATAAACCATCCAGAAACAACTTAAAGACTCTGTTCTGTATTCACACATTCCAATATTTCTCCAGCACAATAATCCCTACCTGTTATTTCTATTTAATTCCCAGTAGTAGTACTAAAGCTGACTTGATAGGTAGCACAATGCATATTTTCAGTCATGTTAAACACCTGATTGAGGAATAATTACTAGCTCTGGGGATTCACTCTCAAGTCAAGCATTGATCTTGGCAACACTAGAATCCAGTCCCACAACACTTGTAATCTCCATAGTACAGATCTGGAAATTACCATCAAGTGTTCACAGGATGCTTGTGTATGCCTGGTTAAAGTATAATGGTGCTAATACACATGAGATTATCTACACTTATGACATAATCCTTCATACACACAAAGTAAAATGTATCCTACATTGGCGCATCAGGAAATACATCATTGTCATTGTAGTGCATCATTTTTATGCCACCACTCTGAATGCATCTATCCCATTCACAAATCTAGATGTTATACAAGAGCATTTTTCATAGTGCATGGATTGGTATGTACAATACATGTTAAGGTGGACCATCTCATGACAATACATATTCAGTTTAGAGTCTTACAGACTGTTTCAGTCTCTTCAGAGTGTGGGAATAATTACTGTCTTATAGACAACAGTAGACCACAATACATCTCCTGTTATTATACTCCAAATGATCCATCTTCCAGTGCTTCATGTTGGCTTTAATCTCATCCAGTGGCAAGCTACACAACTTCATTATGTTCACTGCTACCGTCTCCTTTACCAAAGCAGCTTAGGTTGATAATGTATTTCAAATATTATTTAATAAAATATCTAAAATGTTTATAAATATTTTTCTAAAAGACATGAAAATAAGTCTTGTGTTGGGTTTTCATACTTTTTTCCCTTTAATTTCAAGGGATTTTTAAGACTTATGTTACTCCATTTGTTATTATTGTCTACATCACAAAACAAAAACAAAATATATATATATATGTATGTATATATATAAAATGTTCAATATAAGGGCTCTACAATATCTCTGTTCCATAATGTGGATTTACAGAGTTTGGTGGAAACAATATGTTTTTTTTTAGATTGTACCAACAGAAAAAAAGTCTCAAAACTCCCATTCCAGAGTCTCCTCTTTATTTGCAGCTCTCTCAAGCCTATGGATAATGTTATTTAAATTTGCCATCTTTTCGGTTCTCTTCTGGTTGTTGGGGATATGCTTTGTGGAAGGATGTAAAGGTGCGGCATCACTGGCTGGGCTGGAAGGGTGAGCCATGCTTGGCACACTGCTAGGCAAGGACGGAGAGATGGGAGCAGAACAAGAAGGTACAGGAGACACAGACATCATAAGTCCAGGAGAAGAGGCAGCCGATGGGGAATTTAGAGACACTTCTAAGCTGCAGCGCGATGATTCAATGGTAGATTTAAAGCTGATGGGGTCAGCTTGAGGATGTTCTGTGTCTCTGCTCTCTTTATGTGAATGCACAGCAGAAGCACAGTCATGAATTACAGGCTGGTGAGACTTCTCATGGAAGGAGTTGCTCTTTCGTAAATAGTGTAGTCTCTGGGAGCCGTCATAGTGAGAAGAAGTAATCTGCCTTTCACGCAGAGCTCTAGATGGCTCCGATTCATAGCATGTTCCTGATGCTATTCCAGAGCTGCAAGACTCACAATGACTAGAAGAGTCGTATCCATCTTCTTCCTCTAGGTTCTCCTTCTTAATTTTCACCGATGTTCTCGTCTCCCTTGGGTAGCCATTGCTATGAAGCAGATGTTTTAGGTCAGCGATGATTGGCTTTCTGTCTCCAACTTCAGAGTCAGGGCTGTGTGAATTCAGTGCTCTGTGCGAAGCTGCCACTGATGTGAAGCTATCACAGCTGTTTGGCTCCTGGTCAGTATCATTGTCATGTTGACCTTCCACTAGAATCTCCCTGCGCATGCGTGACCTGGAAATACATACACATATGAATTTAGGATATTATTAGAGGTCATGGAAATATATATATATATTTATATATATAAAACATTATCTAGTTTTTATTGTTTACTAATAATGTTTATTGCCTCATTAGATTTAACTTTCTTAGTTATGCTGCCAAATTGTCATTTTAATAGAACAACATTCCATTTACATGCAAAGACACAGTCCAAAAGAACACCAAAGACATTATGGACTGGATCCAGACTTCCGTACTATTGAACTTGCAAATGTGAAGTTACAAGTGGGTAAAACCATGGTGAATTGCAGGGGAGGTAAAATGAATGTCAGTGTTTGCATGCAGGGAGAATACTTTATTGTTGCATGTTGCACACAGATACTGACCAGCGTTACTGTTACACTGTTATTANACTTGTGCTAGGAAACTTAATCTCTAATTGCAGCTAATGAAATTTACCTCCCCTGCAATTCAACATGGTTTTCGCTCGTAACCTTAATAGCAAGTCTGGATCCAAGAAGAACAATTAAATACAAAGAAATGGGTTTTATACATTTCTATATCACTTAATGACAGAAACAATCTTCCTGCACAATACATCACCAATTAGGCTTTAGCTCTTATCGTCTTATCACTGCATGAACCAGCACAAGTGCCCCTGGTGAGAAACTGCTATCTCTAATATATATATTTTTACAGCTGTACTGCATCATGAGGCTGGTGTAATTATTCACAGTCACTGATTATTGCTACAATAAACAATACACAATAATCACATTATAAATGTGTGACGTTTCTGCATTATTCTGTGATTCTGATTTATATAGATTAGTTATTACTTGATTTTATTCTGCCTTCTCTTTTTATATAATAATAATAATAACTCTATAGTTTAATACTATTTTAACATAAGCACAGAGTTTTTAGGTTATGGAGTGAGACAAAGGATAAAACAGATGAGGACATCATGTTCTTTGTGTTACATATATGGCTACAAACATCCAGTTTCTGAGGATTTTAAATACTTCTGAAAATTCCTGCATGATGATATCATGACACTCAACGTGCTGCGAGAACTAACATCTTGTGTAAAACAATCATGAATAGTCAACTTTTTAATGAGCCGGCGTATTTAGTAATGTGTTATTCTGTTATTAATGTATAACATAAAACTATATAATGTCACTTCACTTTTCTTCATTAGGTGAACTAGTTTACATTTGATTTGGACATTAAAGCTTTTAAATTGGCCTTAAAAATAAGGCAGAAAATATGAGAATGTTAATGCAGAAGAGTGGTGTGAATGTGGAATACATATGTGATCGGTAGGGTGGCCCCATATTACACTAAAATGGCCACAAAACAAACAGAGAAAGTAACTTTGTTTATCCGAGTACATGCTGTTACCTGTAGTTATGGAACCAGTTAATGACTGTGTTTGTCTTAAGGTTCAGCTGAAAGGAAAGCAGCTCGATGGTCTGCTGGGATGGGTACGGCTCCATCTGATAGGCTTTTTTCAGGGCCTCTTTCTCCTCCAGTGCCAGCACCACCCGTGGCTTTTTCATCTGCATGAGGTGATATTCCTGTGTCTGGAGGCTTGGACTTGCACAATCCATTCTAGTGTTGGAAGACTCGCTGTCTGAACCAATGCTTATAAGACCATAGCGTCGTTTTAGGTAGGCTAAACAGAAAATGAAGTCGCTTTAACGTCAACATCTATTTGTTGTTTTGCTTATTGTTCAGAAACTACATGACATTTCTCACATCAATCACAAGAGGTGTTTGCTTTCAGTATTATGTTCGATTGTACTATCCCCTCCAAAAACTGTTCCAATACATAAATAAAAGCAACACACTGCAGCCTTATATAGGATGAAATAAGCATCAATCACACTAAATTACAGAGAGGATCAAGGGCATGAAAACTGCATAGTGTGGATGAAGAACCATTTGTCAGAATGTCTACAAAACAGTAGCACAGCCGACTGATGATAGTATTGGTTTGTATACAGCAGATACCACAAGGATGGAAAAGCATTATCTAAAGACTGATAGATAGAATAATTAATATAACATAACCTAGCTATATTTATATATTCTATATTCACGCTACCACGATTATAAACAGTAATCCCAACATACATTGTGTCCACACTAATACATTAGTGAATTCTAGCTGATGATGGCTATATAATAAATACTAGTCTAGTTACTTGCTATGATCTGTGTTACCAACCAGCTTTTAGTGGAATAAGAATAATAGAGGTGCCTTTAACTCACCTTTCTTTTCCATTTTCTTCATGTCTCTGAGTTTTTCGATATTATGCGGATCACTCAGCCAGAGCTGCATTCGAACAAATGGCTCTCTACCCTTTAGGCTTAACTTGTGCCATGGCTTGGGCCTGGATAGGAGGTCTGATACAGAACCCTGAGTAAGGCCCAATATGCTTTCTCCAAATAATCTCTGACCTTTTAAAGGGGTAAAGAAATATGATTATATTCTCTACAGGGCTTGTGTATATTTCACTGCTCTTCTTAGATAAGTGGTGTATCCACCACAATCAACCATGGCCAATGCCATTATTATGCTTCCAATATTACCTAATAAATGGCCACTATATAAAAGAGAAATATCCCCACTATATTATTCCCTTATTGGAAATTTTTATTTGACATTAAAAATATAAACAAATGTAACAATAATTAAAAATAGACATATCAGAATCCCATTCATGAAAACCTGTAAACACTAGGGTTCGGGGAATGGAATTCTGCCATCACACTGATCATTAGCAAAGAAATAAGTAATGAAACAGTTTTCAATGCATTAAATCTCTGTATGTACCAATTCTAACCAAAATGAATATTTTTTTTTTGCTGTGCAAGCAATATCATAGGAATCATCAATACTGTGTACAGAACATAGCAGTAGATGTACAATGTCACCAAAAGTAAAAGCCACAAGAAACCCTCATTTATAGTAAACATGTGTTTACATTTACCTAGATTATTGTCTGTCAGCACTTCCTTAACCTTCTTGGTAATGCAGTAGGTGTCTAGCTCTGGAGACATGGCCACAATCTCCTGAATACCCGCGGCTGCTGCTTGGTGTGGACTTGAGAAGGTTCTGCCACTCATGGAGGACCCAGATCTGCTCTCGGGCTGTTGATTTTCTTTGCTGCTTTTCAGGCTTAATGTAAGAGGTTCAGTTGGATTCTTTTCTTGATCTGATGGGCTTGGTGATGGAGATGGTGATGGATGAATTTCAGATGGACTTGTACCTTTTATACATCAAATAAAAAAGAAAAACACAAAATTATGAATTCTTCCAGCAATATTTCTTGAAGTCCACTGTACATGAAAATCATTTGACACAGAGGCCCTGATCTGGAGGTGTGTGTATGCCAGGTAATATTTCTATTGCATGTACTGAAGCATGTAGTTACAAGTGACTTACAATCAGAGTCAATGTACTATAATACGGGTTTATTTGTGCTGAGATCATGATTCCCTGGGCAACTGCTTAAATAGGTTTGGTTAATCTCCCACATTATAATCAGAAAATGCAGAATAATTCACAGGTAATTCCTAATTTAGATGTATTGGGATCAGACGCTAAAACATTCTATTATTTTACAAAAAACATTTCTATTTGTAGAAACCCTTCATTCAATGTTATTTGTCTTGTGATATACGTTCATTATTTTCTTATATTATATAATTATGTGATGAAATGATTCTGTTATCATATATGTATATTTACACATCTAATATACACCTACCTTGTGACATAGATGGTTGCTGGTTAATTCCTTGGCCAAGCTGATCGGTCAACCAGAGCTGCATACGGATAAATGGTTCTCGTCCTTTCTGGGTTAATTTACTCCATGGTTTGGGTCTGGATAACATGTCGCTCACGCTGCCTTGTGATAGTCCAAGCACCTAAATGTAAGCATGGTACATTTACTGCACAGAACTCAGACCATTAAGTATAAGAAACAATGGCTGATGTTTAACTACTAGCGACAATTCAACAGTGACTTCAATGCCCTATAAACTAGTAATCTGTTCAAGAATATACATTATCAGAGGATCAGGATAACTATTTCATATGTATACTTTTTATACATGATCTTAACCATTGCCCCCTTACAAGATCAAATTATATAAAACACAAGGTATAATTTGGGGGAGAATCCATTGCCAGTAGTATGCTTTCATAACACATGTCACACATCACCATTCCATAGAAGAGCTTTAAACATTTGTCTAATGAGCGTCTGAGCGGTTTAGGAAATGTTATTATATACTCTTTATATTTAAGAGCTACACATTGTAACTATGCATGTTAGTGTCAGCAAACCCTATACAAAAGCTTATGTGCCTCTTTAGATCATTTAGGGATTTTCTGGTCTTCTGTATTAACTAAGCTGATATTTTTCCAGATGCTCTATAAGAATTACATGCATTCTAATTGCTCAGTGCCTCCCATTTATGCTCTTAATACTTTCAGCTAGGTTCAGTGAGGTGCACAATTCTCATTCTATCCAAACTGTAGGTGGTGTCACACAACCAACATAAAATACACAGTGTATGTACATAACCTATTTCCACCACACATATTTCTGCAGCTCTAGCTGTCTGTACCAGCAACCTGTTAAATTCGTACCTTTTCACCAAAGATTCGCTGGCAAATACCATTTTTTGCTAATTTCTCTTTGACTTGTCTGGTCAGATCCAGGGTATCTACTTCTCTGTACATGTACATCTCGTACTGCTCTGGGGTGAGGGGAGGAACAGTGGGCTTTAGGTTTCTTGGGACGTAGGCAGGGTAGTATGAAAGCTGACTGATGTTCTGACTATCTAGACTTCCAGCCTCTGTCTTCACCTCCATAACCTTATGTGTGTCTTCGCCATTGGATACATCTTCCTCATTGAGTGGCGTATCCCCATTACCTCCTCTCTTCCACGGTCGACTATTTACCATGCTGGAGTAACTTGAAGATGACGAAGACAGCGATGGAGACACAGACGTATATGGATGGCTCAATATGGTTTTTTCTGATGCCCAGTGTTGGTCAAAGTAAGATCCAGCATCACCTATTTCTGACTTTACTTTGCGAATGATGCTTTGTACGAAAGCTGCTGGGGATAGAACACTCAGTGGCGTCTGGGTGGAACTTGTGCTGGTTAGAAGACTGCCCTCCTCCTGTTTAATGTAGATCTGCGGTGCTTTGTGTGTAGAGGGAGTGAGGATTGTCCGCTCATTTGGGGGTGTAGGAATAGACCTATGGTTACTCCCGGATTCTATTTCTAGCAGCGCCTGGTGCTGGGCCTGCATCTCCCTCCTGGCCTGTTCAAGAATGGTTTTTATTGCATCTTCAGAAGTATTGTTTGTGGTGGAAGATGATGATAAAGGAGCAACAGAGCTTTTTGTTTCTCCTACAGATAAAAGAGCAGAGAAAAAATTTTCTAGTACATAAAAATCTGCAGTTACATTATATAAACCCCATATTTTCAAGTATGCTTAAATGAAAGTAGAATCATGTTCATTTAAGTAGTTTTAAAGATAAAACTTTCTGTCTGTATTTAACAATCATATTTTATTCTAGGACTTCACACCCCTCAATTCACGAATAAGCAGAATCATGCAGAATAAATAATCTATGCAGTACTATCAGATTCTGAAATCATTGTACATGATAGGAAGACAATGTAAACTGACTAACAATATTACAGCATCATGATAATATAACAAAATTCCATGAATTACCCTGCAAATACACTTCAAGTTCTATAAGTTCTATTCTAATACTAATATGCAGAAAAGACAACCTAACAAATTCCAGCACTCGCTTTCCTATTACATATAGAGAATCTGACTGGTCACTATAGGAAACATCTCCATTTTATTCTTTCCTGCAGTTTAGTAAATCTAGTCAAAGATCATAACTCTATTTATGTTGGTTAAACTAGAGGGGAACAACCTGAGACATATTTATCATACTCCCCCTTTAGCTGGTAATTTATAGAATTCTATCCAGAGATCTTAAATATTAACATCAGTCAAGTGTTAACATCAGTCAAGTGAAGATCTTACATAGAAATTTAACATTATATTGATTGCCT
Organism: Platyplectrum ornatum; assembly: GCA_016617825.1. Classification (NCBI taxonomy): domain Eukaryota; kingdom Metazoa; phylum Chordata; class Amphibia; order Anura; family Limnodynastidae; genus Platyplectrum; species Platyplectrum ornatum. The sequence goes on along the minus strand of JABWIB010001645.1, from coordinate 48,042 downwards.
CTTTAAGTTCTAACTGGCAAAGAGGCCACTTTTACCCTAATAAATCAGGCCATTTATAATCACCAGCGTTGGTATTGTTGTATGTACGTGAAATAGGGTGTTTAACACCACTGCATTGTATTCTCAGGAATAATAATAGGTCACAGGATGACAGCCTTGAACCCTGGATAATAAGGGTACTTTGACAGCTTCTTATATATCTAAGGTTTCTTAACTGCACTCAAAAGTCTATGCCATTATGTACAAATATTTGAAAAAAATCACTTTGTAATTGAAGAATTATGATCATTAAATAACTGATTTTGACGATTACTGAAGATTTGAACAATGTGATTAGACTGGTCTGTAGTAGATGTGCATCCAGCTTAGTAATGATTTTGAGTAGCTGAAAAACACTAAACAGGCCACTTCTGTGGCAAGTGTGGAAATAGCATACAACCCATAGTGAGAGCAACATCACAGATAGATATGGCTGTGTGTGGCAATCAATGACGATGCCAGGCTGTAGATGAAAGCACAGCGAATGTAAATTGCATTGTAGAATAAATAACAACCCGCTGATAAACAGAAAGCATTCAACCTGGAATTCAATGTGTTTAGTGACAATGTTGTAGTAAGGTTTATCCCACAGTCATCACCCTTCATTGAATGCCAAGATCAAACGCAATAGGGTGTCTAAATGGCATAATTAACTACTCAATTTCTACAGCGGTAATTATTTCAACTAAAGTATGTTAAACAGTAATGTGCAGTTGTTAATCAGAAGTACAATAGCCAAATATCAAGCGACTACAACAATCAAATAATGGCTGATATAAGATTTCATGTATCTGTTAAGTGGGTCATCTTGTATAACTTTGGAATAGAGAATATGCAAGATGCAGTGTGGCTTAAAGGTTAGTAGGTCAGAGAGGTGCTGGGCATGCTAGAAAAGTGGCTAATGACCTATATTAATCTATATTAATGAGAGTCACCAGGCAGAATTCGCTTATATGTATACAGACATGAACCGTCTTGATATATTTCTATCTCTAAGCACTCCATAAACCCACATTTAGTCCATATTGTACTGACATCACTAGAAATGACTTTTGTTTTTGTTCTACAATAACTAAGGCTGAGTACACGCAGACTAGTTTCCAATCCCAAAATTTTTGCTGAAATAATATACCATTACATGATTGTCCACAAGGTGGCTCTATGCAGAAACATGAATGGGAAACATCGCTCTGATGTTATCCATTATAAGGGCTCTTATAGTTTACTCATCATAGCCAATATGAAGTATGTGTTGGGGGTTGTTTTCTGAAAACACTTCATTAAAACACTTAGCTGGGTGGCAAGAATTGTTATAAATTGGCTTCATAAATGGTCATCTATTCTTTCTGTTACCCACACATTAGAAGCCATGCCCTTTTAAAGAGCTGGTATTGTGATAGAGTATATAGAGAGGTCTTTATTGCCCACTTACTGCATGTGTCACGTCTGGCACTGCAAAGGTAACTCCATAGATTCCAGGGTGCTGTGCATGGTTAGTCCATGTGTCTTAGCGAAGATTGGCATTCTCTGCCACAAGGCACAATGCCTGAAAGTTGTATTAACTCTTCAGTGTCCTTATGCTACATCTGTGGTGAGGTGACTTTTAAACAACAGATAATGCAACTGACTCCACTTGTGAAGCTAAGCTATCAGCTGTGACCAAGACAAAAACTAAGCCCCTAACATTTGATGTCTCACTTGTGTCAGGCTCCTTGCAGGCTGGTCAGAAGGGTTTTAGCACATGGATGCACCATTTAATTTTGCCTTATAAATAGTCTGGGTTAAACACATTGGACAATCACAATCTCAGCTTATTGGTTACCATGAGGCCTATGCTCCACAGAGATGCAATGCCTCCAGAAAAGTTCAAACATCAAAAACCCCAGATCTTGATAACCATGTCTAAGTTTTGACTTATCTTAAAGGTAAGCAGGCTGAAAGTCTGATATCTCCTTCAGAATGACTAACAGAGGATTGCCATCTATTCACTGATTCACGTATTCCACAACACTAACAAGCTACCCTCAGCACCGCTGGCTCATGCTGCTGGAAAGAGTCAGTGGTTCAAAAATGACATGGAATTATAGAACTCCATGTGAATAAAATAAAATTTTAGGAGAACGATGGTACGTCTGTGGTGACTTGAAATGTATTTAGCTCTGGTTGGGACTACAGTTCGGTTTCACAAATGACTGTTCTTTTCTGTGTGAGTGGGACAACAGAGACAAGAAAAATGTAAAGTTTGAAGCTGTGGCCCAGGCCGAAATGTTTTGACTGCAGCGAATAAATACATATATACACACAGCAGTACATAAACATATACATATAGAAATGTTTACTTACCCACTGAGGTCTTCTCTGCGGTATGTGCTGTCTGCCTGAGGACCTACAAAGTTCTACCCANGGGCCACTGAAGCATTGCCTGCTGAAACTACAGGGACAACATTGTGTTTCTGTCCCGGTTGTTTCAGCAGGCCAGCAGTTGAGAAGGACGCCGTGGGTAACCTCACTGACAATTTCTCCTTTACTGCAAACCAGATGCCAGGTGAACTGTGTGACCCGAAAAAATGTTATATGTAACCAATAGCTTGTCCACTTGTGGCTGCTTGTGGCACCGTCGACGAGACCTATCATTGGCCTCCTACCCACTCCCCTCATCCAGTTCACATAAGAGAGGCGGCGCCACCATTTTTCAGTCTCCCAGGGTGGCTAATCGTGTAAATGGAGACAGTGAGCTACTTTTGCAAACAACCTAGGCCCGGTGCTCTAGGTGATCACCTAAGGTCAGCTAATGGTAGCACTGTCTCTGTGTCCACCTGATGTCACATGGGGCTGACACCAAAGATATTTCCATACGTCTCATTTGCAAGACATTGTACCCAGAGCCTGAAATGGGTATTTATTAGTGGGGGCACTGAGGAGGAAGGCCATTTATCAGCAATTTGCGGAGGGGGCTTAATCGAGGGAGCAGGGCTTATTGGGGCTTAACTATAAAATGCCTGTTTACCATACCGGTGTATCCCGGGCCCCGCTTGAGCTCTGATTGTAACTATTAGACAATTATTAGATTTCCAGGAGATAACTTTACCTAACTAAGCAAATCTGCTGAGATGTAAAATGAGTTCCTAGTTTTGTGTAATATTATTTATAATTTATTTAAACTCACCTCCTTTCTGAGACTGAATTTCCTTTTTTGCCTGCTCCAGAATGTTTTTAATAGCATCATCTGAGCCAGTTTCTGGAGTTCGGATCCTTGGCGTAATACTTCCTGAGAAACAGAAGAGAATGATTACAGGTCTATATGAAGGAGGAACATTGGGTTGCCCTGTTTTACTTTAGATCAGTACATTTTAAATACACACATAGATCCAGCTAAGTTTATAAGGTTAGCTCAGTCTATTGCTACAATGTCTTTCTACTACAGCAGTTTCTGATGAATTAATGGGGCAGATTAGTAAAGTCTTGATTCTGGGATATTTCCAATACACATTAATGATATTTGTTATGAGATATCACTCACCTCTTTGCCGCACCTGAATAGTTCTAAGTGCTAGAACATTCTGCTCATCGGAAAGAAACTGCTTCATTTTAATGAAGGGCTCCTTTCCTTTCACAGTAAGTTTCCGCCAGGGTTTGGGACGAGCCAGGATTTCACTTACTGAGCCCTGAGAGAGCCCTAGGACATAATGCCCAAATACACGTTGCCCAATGTTGTGTTTTAGCAGCTGCTCCTTAACCTGAAAGGCAATTTCAGAAGTATCTATATGTTCATCTTCCACTGAGCTTGAATTGGTACTTTCAGACTGATCACTGAGCGGGCTCGAATCCTGACTCCCAATTGACTGGTGATTGCTGGGCAATAGATTGGCCTTCATTGTATAGCATGATGGGAATGAAAGCGCAGAATTGTTTTCTGTCTTCAGCTGTGGTGAATTAACCTGGATCTTAATAGGAGTTTCTCCTCCTAATTGTTCTTTATTGTTGGGGTAAGTGGAAGAGAAGCAAAAAGTTCTTTGAGCTCTGTTTGGAAGTGGTGATTCCAGCATAGACTGAGGAGGACTGAGTGTAGTGGCTCGGCCTCTTGCCAGGGGTGATTCGGATATGGACCTCTCAGCTGGCACAGGATCTTTTATGGAGTCCTGAGAATGATCTTCCTCTAGAAATGACGACAGTGTGAAAACAAGACTATAAGCCGCACAAATACATAGTTACTATTATATACACAGTGAGATCACAGCTTTTCCATGTATCTCAGGCAGGCCATGGTCAAAGGTATTACTGTAATGTGTCTAAATTGCTGAATGTACAAGCAGCCAAGTCAAATAATCAAGATCCTAACACCACCAGCTTCAGTTTATATCACTAGCAGAAACATGCATAGGTGTATATTGGAATATAACATTAGTGGTATACATACCAGGGATGTGTGCAAGGCTCTGCTTTTCTAGCTGATAACTCGGGTAAAATGCCTCTTTCTTGATGGCTACATTCTCATCTGTTTTAGAAGTCTCCTGCAGTTAGTAAGCAGAATGTTTTTTTTTCATATTTGAAATGTTAAGTTGATATATAAAAAAAAATCTTGTTAAAACATTGTTTAAATCACTAACCAGAGTAACATCACAGCTGGCTGTGGTAGACTTCATAGCTTTCAAGATGCTGAAAGAGAAGTAAAATATATAATAATAAAAAAATAATAATAAAAAATAAATAAATTATTAATAATAATAATAATAATAATAATAATAATTTATATATATAAATATAAAATCTAGATGTAATTATTTGCTGCCATGTACGTATTTGCCTTTACATGACCTAAACAGTAGAATATAATAAAACTGCACAAAACACTAAACACAAATGTGCTCTACTGTTCACCATGACCCAATTGGAAAAGTCTATATATTGAAAATCATGTTAGTATCAACTTAGTATAAGTGTCATATTGGTGTGTTTGGAACCAGAACATCACCACAAAAGACTCACAATGATAATGAAAAAATAATAATGACAATGAAAGCTGTAATATGAAGAGAGAGAACTCTTTGGCATATTGCTTCTTTGAAGGATTACCTTTAACACACAACATTGTTACCAAAGTAATAGGCAGTGCCATACAATGTTATCACAGTATATCATTTTGCATGATATTTCTTTGGATGTAGCATACAGTAACTTGACATGAGGGTATACAGGGGACATAAAATTACTGGGAGCATACAGGGAAACATAAAGGGACTGGTTCATACAGATGGACATAAAAGATACTGGTGGCATACAGGAAAGATTGAAAAGTGGGGACTGAGCTTGAATCTGATTGGTTGCTATATTTACTAAGCAATCTCTCTGCTTATAGGCTAATATAGGCCCGGGTGACATTAAACCTAGTGATACGACTGCAGAGACATATACCTATTCTGTACAGGAAATGTCTGTAGTCTGTAATAAATGACTGCTGAACAATTCTCTGTAATCAGTAGGGATTGTTTTCCATACACCATGGAAATGACATTTGCTACACAAATCAATACGGAATGCCAGGATTCCAGACAACTTTCCAGTAATGCAGTTAGGTAATGACCTGTCTGTTGAATATAGCACCCTCTCAGTAATGGCGAGCTTCTTATGTGATCTAGACACTTTGTAATCACTAAGCAGAACTGGTGTTTAAAACGACTAATCATGATTAGCATAATTATGCTGGGGCAAACCTCTACGAACAAGCGCTGCAGTACATGATGGGACAAACCTGACATTGATTTACACTGCCAAATAAAAAAATTCAATAAAGAGGAATTGAAAAGTATGAATGTTGCTCATACCAATCAGATTCAAGCTCTAAATTTAAGTTTACATCCTGGAGAATGTGAGATCGAATCTGATAGGTTGCTATGGGCAACATCTCCACTTTTCAATTCCCCAGCAAACTCCCCGCTTAGTGATGGTAACATGATAAATATAATGCAAAAAAAAACCTGTTATGAACAAATTGTTCAAATATCAATTTACAAAATGTGGTTTAAATTAATGGTAAATAGGAAAATAAAATAATGTTACTTCTCTCTGATTATGCATTAGTACACAATATAATGGCACTATAATGTGTAACAACACATCTATAAAATAAATACATGGCTTTTTTGCATTGAACAGATTTATATTCAGGTGTTATAAAATAACAGATGGATATGTATTTTGTGCACGACAGAAAGGTAAATATATACAGCATAATAATAGGTATAAACAACCCCCAGTGACAACACTGTCTTATTTATTGGATTATAAAGCTGGGAGCTTGGAGTGTTCCCCGTGGCACATTATTAATCAGACTGATAGAGAGCAGACTTACACGAAAACATATGAATCTTACCTCAGCTCAGTTTTAATTTCTTCATAATCCGACTGACTTTGTAACTTCTCTTCCAGTTTCTAAATAAAAATAAAGAGAACTAATATATTACAGCAGATTTCAAGATCTTTGGACAAGGTCGGGGGATTTTACAAGCAAACACATATTATAAAACATTACATATTGGATATAGATGACTAGTGCTTCATCAGACACTGTACTTAGTGCTGAACTGGAAACACAAAAAAGCTGGGGACACATTTGTCTGTCCTCCGACTTACCAGTCTGCCACTGGAACGCAACAATCACTGAACAAATCTATGTGTACGCAGTGAGTCGCAGTACAGAAAGACTGGTTTGTATCTGCATAGTGTTATAAATGTAACATATTTTTTTATCATGAGACATGGTACAACTGCTGGTCTGATATCAGATCCTGTATAAAAACCAGCTAGAAGGGTTACTATACAAGAATATTGTCAGGAATATCCTTAGCAGAACACCTACACACTAGCAATGAGGGACAGGGGAAGTCTTCATTACTATATTGTTGATGATAGCAATTAATCATGTCGCTTCAATAGGAAAGGCCTCTATTTAAGTCAATAGTCTAACATAGTAATATTAAATTACTGGCACAGTGCAATTATAGACCAAAAATTCACAGATGCCATTCACCAGCTACTGTTTACTAGGTGAAAATACATTAGCATTACACACTGTTTTCTGGAAGCTGCACTATATTGTTTGGATGCTAACTATAGCTGTGTGGATTAAAAGTTTCATTGTATTGCATATCAAAGCGACCATGTAAAAATATGTATATAATTGCTATAATTGCTAAAGTATTAGGAGTGTTGAGAGTAGCAGGTAGGACTGATGTTGTCTGTGCTGTGACATATGTAAAGGAGGTTATAGTCCAAACCAATATTTCAGACAGCAATCCTTCACCACCCACTGAACACCAGTGGATCCTGCAACATGCATTGTCCTACTCTACCTCTATGGCCTCAGTTTTGATGAGAAGTTGCTGTTCCAGTTCAGCTATTTGACTAGATGAAGACTCTTCCAATTCTTGTATAGAGTTCTGGAGGTGCTGAATATCTTTCAATAGTCTTAAAATTTCCCTGTCTTTAGAAGTTAATGCTGCTTCTAGATGGGGACCAGAACACAGAGAGAAGACAGGTTTGTCCTAAAAAAAAAAAAAATACAAATACAAATTACCACAGGTTTTCACAGAAATCTTCATTACAATGGGAGGGGATGCAGATAGACAGGGACATATTGCCTGGTCATCCGCTGCTAATAACATTCTCTGGAGAGAATTTCCAAGCAGTATGAGACTTATGAGAGTTATCAGAGTTATGACACAAGAGACAGTCACTGCCAAGGAGCCTGAATACAGAATAGCAGAGTTTAATATGTGTTTATACATACCCTAATGTAAGAGGTGCTATGAATACAAAAACCATTTTATACAAAATCAGTATCTTTAAAATCGAAATATTAATGTACAAATTGCTGCAATGCTCTTATTAGCAGGGGACACTTATGATACACTAAATGACATCACTCTCCAAAATATACATCTTAGATCGATATTGTTAAGTAGTTACAGTATTTATTAATACAGTATATTTATGTTCTCCTTAGAGATGCATATTTTTGTTTGTTCTTAATATGATGCGTCTATATTTCTATATTTTCTTCCCCAATCTCCAAATCTGCCCACAATTCTGTTTACGAGGGATACTACAATATGGAAAGAATCTGGTGGTCACATCTCCCCAACACTTCAACATGTATTTGGCGTACTTACAAAACTTGATTACATGTTTATTATCAGAATGCACGTTTGCATTTTTAGCTTCTTGTATCATATATAACTTGAAGTATGTAGTGTTAGAAATGGTGTAATTGTGTATAATTGTATATGCTATATGTGGACTTCTATCGTTACGGCATATAAGTAGCACGGACCATTTCAATCTCTTATTTATAAAATGTATTAACGTGAGTGCATGTGAACAAATGTAGTGTGCATTGCTTAGAATATCTATGTTTATGGGAATATTAAGGTATATTGCAGCAAATGACATCAGAGTTCCCAGCACAGACACTTACTGCAGAACTTAGACCAGTTGATCCTTGAGGAGAACAACAGGTCAGCCTAATGGAATTATTTACAGATGATAATTGTTCCCTGAGACTCTCAACCTCCCTCTGAGCAGATTCTGCTCTCTGTAAAAGATGGAAAATATGTAATAAGCATTAACACAATGTAAATATTTGCACAAAAAAATACAAGGATATAAAGAAACAACCTGATATGCATTATGAGCACTGCTTCCCCATAAAACACCACACAATCAGAAATATCTCAGATCTCTTTCTAGGGAACAGCTGAGCCCCAGTCTATACTCCACTTAAGATACATTTTCTCTTTTTGAAACAGTAACAAATGTTATTATGCATAGGGGTATATAAAAATACCACAAACAAAAAAGGGAACAACATTAAAAAAAACTTTTCAATTATAATTTGAATGGTGGAGCTAAGTGCTGAACATACTGTCTACCTAATGTAATTATTATGAAAACATCTACTTACCCGATGAGCTTTCTCAAGATTGGTCATTATCATGCCAACTTCATCTGCCCTAAAACAAAGTAAAACACAAAAATAGTTAATTAACTCTATAATCTAAGCAAACATCCAATAAAAGATAATACCAAAATAAAGGATAATGCCAAAAACACAAACATTTTAAATGATACACAATTTGTTTCGTATATACCCAACATGCACACACGGTGATTCATAGCCTGCTGCTCTGTACTATTGGTCTACATTTCGAGGGTAGTTGTTTCAAACGCAAACTTAAGTACAATATACAAATACAATAATATTTTACCATTGTGTTAGCAGTTAAAGGTGTGTTCTGATTTTCAGTTTATTTGTTGAGGAAAGGGAATGTAGCTGAGTTGTGCTTGGTTGTACACAACCTACTCCTCATTGAAGTGGATTCAGCATTTCAGGAGCATTCTCGATTGCAACCTCATGTGGGGGGTGGCACTCCATAGACTTTGAAAGCAGAGAAGAAACACTTGGCCCATCTAGTAAGCCCATAACACCTACCTACCATCAAACTTCTTCTGAACCCAAACTTCTTCTGCACTACTCACACCTGCCCCCTGGAGCTAGACATGCTAGGGATAATTTTTGTGTATTAATCCATGTAATAAATAGATAAAAGGTTCCTGCATCTTTGAGTTGCAGAATAATAAAGAAAGTGCTGAAAACGAATACCTTCATTTAATGTCTTGTATTACTGTAAACATCTGTCTTCCCAATTTCTATTTAGACATGTCTAATAACAGAGAAATCACACACACACACACACACACACATATATATATATATATATATATGATATATTTGATCTGACTGGGTACACAGAAGGTTAAATTGTGAGACTATTGAAATACTCATCAAAGAGACAGCGCCATCTAGGTATCAGATTATCATAGAACATTTGTTTTGGTGGAATAAGATTACATGTTCTCCCACTGTTGTATCATGTCTAGCGGAAACATGTTGCTGTGTGCTAGACTGGCAAACAGCTGTGATCACTGGCAGCTGGAATGGAGCAAAGAGGCGCAGAAGATGTTCCAAAAAAAAAAAACCTATAGTATCACACCAATTAAAATAACTCCCAGAAACTGTACAATTAATGAAGTCAAAACATTGTTTTAATTACAAATCTATTGCTTTTATTCCAAAACATCAGCTGTATGGAAGAATACTTATCTTCGCACACTCTAACTGACCGCATTGTGTAGCTGCGGGCCCAGGTCGATTGGATGCAGTTCTACTGAATAATTATAAACTAAAGTTAATAGCAATGGTCCAGCCATGACCAGTACTTACACAGTGACATTTGTGGTAGTTACCTGTCCTGCCACTTTCTGCAATTAAAGATTCATCTAATGCTACACAGTATGGTATGATGGGATCACGATAGCTGCAGTTTTCCTCTCATTCCAGCAGCTCTATGAGAGCAGGTGGAATAGCCCTATCTGTGGGAGGTTCTCGCTTTCATTTTACTACTACCTTTATTGGATGGATTTGTACAATATACTCTGGCTCTGCCACAAGTAGAAATGTAACTACAGATATTGAAAGAAATCATCATACTTAGGGCTTACTTATCTAATTAACCCCTTCATAATAGTTTCATTTTGTTTTAGATGTCATTCATCTATATTTACCTTGTGATCATGATGTACATTCAAATCATCGAGTCATCCTAAGTGTTGCATGACTATTCTACCTGTCCTATACATGTCCTCTTAGTAGAAACTTTCAGTATGCTGTCTAAAATCCTTATGAACTTCCACCTGATTAATGATGATGGGCAACCTTGGATAGAGCACACAAAGCATTGCCTTCCCACACAAGACGTATTCACACTGAAAATCACATTTAGGGGTATATTTGCTAAGCGGGGAATTTGCTGGGGAATTGAAAAGTGGGGAAGTTGCCCATAGCAACCTATCAGATTCGAGCTTACATTCTCCAGCATGTAAAATGAAACTGAGAGCTCGAATCTGATTGGTTGCTATGGGCAACTTCCCCACTTTTCAATTGCCCAGCAAATTCCCTGCTTAGTAAATATACCCC
>JABWIB010001645.1:21360-36656 GCA_016617825.1 Platyplectrum ornatum | reverse complement strand
CCCATCTACAGACAGCTGTTTCGGGGTGATTGCCCCTCATCAGTGTAGAGTATTTATTTATTTAAATTTTAGTGGAGCATGATGGCCTGGTAAAACTCCACACACCTTCATGGTGACTCTTCTTAAGGAGAAAGCTTACCCCCGTTCACTGACACAGTAGGTCTCTCACTAGCCAGCCAGATCCCTGCTCTACACTGATGAGGGGCAATCACCCCGAAACAGCTGTCTGTAGATGGGCTACTCCTCCTCAAGGAGGAGTTTCTGGCTTGGCGTTTATCCCCAGTCATGTTGCAAAGGCTCCTTTGTGGGTCGTATGTGACTAGAGGAGCGCCTATACCAATAGATGGCGCAAGAGATTCTGCTTCTTTTTTCTTCCCCAGAGGCTATTTATTTAAATTTTAGTGGAGCATGATGGCCTATAAGACTCCACACACCTTCATGGTGACTCTCCTTAAGGAGAATGCTTACCCCCGTTCACCAGTATAAGAGTGCTGCATGGGGACAGTGTATCAGACATTATTTGAGGTAATGTACATCCAGCTGACCCTTTGTTTGGCTTCTTCTGATAGAAATCTGCCATGTCAGAATTTCCTGAACACAGAGACTGGGAGACTTACCAGCACCACATCATAACGTGATCTTATATGATTCCCTGCTTTAAAAACATAACCAACCCCAGGTATTGGTTTTGGAGAAGGCGCTACCCACTTATCTCTTCATTAACATTTTACAGAGAGTGCGATTCATTGCAACGTTTATAATCCGGAGCATAATGCAGATGAAGGGGTTTGAAGGGTAAGCAACTAAAGGTAGATTATAAAGGGCAGCATGGCATTTGATAATACGGCTTTCTGGGAGTTGTAGTACATTTCTAGTCTTGTTATATGAAAATACTATATTGTAACCATTTATAAAATCATCAGAAATCACTGTTAAGGAGAGTATTTTTATGAGAGAGAATTTTGGCACTATGGGCTGGATTCAGNTTTTCACTCTCATGACTTACACTCATGAGTTACACTCTCATGGGCAAAACCATGTTGAATTGCAGGGGAGGTAAATTTAGTAAGTTGCAATCAGTATTACAGGTGAGAGAAGATGATTCCTAGTACAAGTCTAATAACAGTGTAACAGTAACGCTGGTCAGTATCTGTGTGCAACATGCAAAAATAAAGCATTCTCCCTGCATGCAAACACTAACATTCATTTTACCTCCCATGCAATTCAGCATGGTTTTACCCATGAGAGTGTAACTCATGAGAGTGAATAGCTGAATCCAGCCCTATGTGAGTAACCATAAAATGAAAACATGAAACCCAACACAAGGTGGAGGTATACGTATACAGAGACAGATCTTTGTCTTTTTCTTTTGAAGAAATGAAGATAGTAGAGAAGGATGAAGAATGTACCAACATACAGCATTTCATGTGCAGTAGTCTGATGTAATGTACATCTACAATGGGATAAATGGCTTGATCACACAATATGATCATTGACACATTGAGTGTATTGGAACAATTAAAACTGACTATGTAGCATAAAGCTGTATAGGATGCCTGAGGAGCTTTCCACACAGTGGTAATTTTTCATACTGCTGATATTACGTATGACAGGTGATCATAAACACTGTATTTTGGCTGCACCTGTACCACCAAAACATATCATTTCTCAATAAGGCTGTCACTGAGACATGCTTACTGACGTATTTATATACTGTATATAACTCCTATAGTAATGCTAGTTGTCACCAATATTCATTCAGTCCAGCTTATAACTATAAAAATACCAAGCATGTGTACAAAGCCTTACAGTGCGCAGTAAGTACTCAGTGACTCATCGACCTGCCGCTTCCTGACATATACACATTTCATGAGTGTTATACACGTAATGCTGGGGGTAAACATTGAGCTTGTTTCTTGTAGACAGACACAATATAGAACTTACTTAGAGGCTGTCTCCTTATCATATTGACACCGCAGGTCAAGCAGCTCCCTCTGTGTTGTCTTTAGTGCTGCACAACAGAAGCAATGGGTGAAACGTTCTGCTTGTTCAGTTCGGAAAGAGATTAATAACCAGGTCAAATAACAGAAGTCTATTTCAAGAGCCATCGGGACACAACATGACAGGTCATTCATTTTATCTTTTGTCACATCTATCTCTCGGGTTCTCTGAGTGAATATTAAACAATGACATTTTTTCACCAATTGTCCCAATAATAACGTAAATACCATTCCATATATAATAGCAAGGGCTGAAGTGTCATCATGACCATCTGCTTTCTGAANTAAATGCCCCATGATAAACAGAGGCTGTGCAAGCATCATTATATTCATTATATGAAGAAAGACAAGGAGGGGTTTCTGCCAGACGGACTTACAGGAGAACATACATGCTCTGCTCTGTCTAGTCTCCATTCACACATTAGCATTTTCATTGATTGTAAATTCATACAAAATAATATTTTATAGTTACAACACAATAGACTTTAAGATTACAATATATTATACACCAGGGCACCAGTTCAGAGAACTTTATATGAGCGGAAGGTGTTTTGAAAGAGACACCAATATTAAGAACCCTATCCAGAGGCAATTTACACGATGATCGAGTCTGTGACTTAGAGCGGGGTTAAGTGCTCACGACGAACTATGCTTCAGCTGCTGGAGGTGGGGGGTGGTGGAGAACAATAAAACTAAAGATCTACACTACCTTTTGTATGTTGCACAGGAGAAGTACTATATAAATAATCNCAGAAACCAAATGTATATTTTATAAACATTTAGGCTCATATCGGAATAAGACTGCCCATCAGTAAAAATCTATCATTTGTTTATTAATACTTCTGAGAACTGATAGGAGCTGTACTGAATATATACTGCGTATGAGCAAAGAAATGGCAGGGACACGTGTTTATATACAATAAGACTGATTGTATATTCACCTAACTGTTGATTTATTATTTCATCGGACTATAATAAGCATATGCTTATAGACAGATTGATTGGAAGAGGGGATTGACCAATTGTTTTTACAATCTGTGATATGTATGTACACTTTTTTATATTTAAATTGAATACGTTTTTATGTCTTATAATCTTTATATCTGGCACGGATATAACCTGTCTCTATATATAAATTAAAGGGCGGTTATTTCAAGCTGAACAGTTACTGATGTTACTGTTTTTTCTTGTTGTTTATGTATTCGAACCTCTGCCTGTATGTAGCCAGGGTTATTGAGACCAGTAGCTGACTGGGGGTACTGGTCCACAGTGGCTATTCTGAAGGCTTTAGGGGACTCTCACTGTTTAGANTTAGGGTCACCCCCAACCAAGCCTTAAAAGCGGCAGCTACCTTATTATATATTTGCAAATGTATGTAACCAAAGTTTCTGCATTTTATTTTACAGATACAAATGCAAGTTAGTTACTGGATAATAGCAGTGTGAGAGGGCACCTATTCTTAGTTTTACTTGTTTTTTAAACAGGAGTAAAAGTAGTCTGAATGTAATAAGTAGAAAGTGCATATTATTTTATGCTCATATTCAATATGGGGTGTNCATCACAGATTTGCACCTAGTTTTGTCCAGTTTCTCCAATCACTTTATCAGCTTCTATATTTCATCAAAGAACTTCTNNTATACAATTGAGAACTAAATAAATATGATTAACACTGACCCGAATGAAGAACTTTGATCTTCTCTTCAGCCTCTCCAAGCCTGACTGCCAATGTAATCTGTGCTTCCTGTAACCCTCTGTGGAAGGAGACACATCAGTTAACACTGAGACAATATAAGGAAATAATGNAAACGATTAAAGGAACTATTAACTCCATATTGAGTTACAGATAATCCAAATAAGGCAATATTGTAACTTCTAAGAGGGACAAAATATTATATACATTTCTTTGCTTTAACTTTTCATTGACATTTAAAATATAAAATGTTTTCATAGGATTTATTATTTGATCATTTGTGTTNATTTGATGAACAACTCCTGAAACTGTACCCGAATTTATAGAACATCTACTAAGCTACGAAGGAGGGACTAACCGCGCCATTCCATAACACTAATCCAAATACACATAAGTTTAATACAATACTGCAATTGCTAATATTGTATGTATGTTTGCCAAGTGAAGTGCAGACTGTGTTAAAGAGAAGGCTGTCGGGGTCTAGATCACTATATTGTGCAGTTTTATACTTTGTATTGTTATACTGGAGAATGTGAATCTAAGTGGTTGCTATGGGCAACAACCCCAGTTTTGATTTCCCTATATTCTCCCTGCTTNGTAAATTTGAGCCCTGNTCTTTTGAGAAACGTCACTGTCTAGTCAGCCTTAAACCTAAAGGAATTTTTATGTCAAATAAAGAAGCCAACATTTTCTGCCATGTATAGCTGAAATTCCTTGCATGAAGTAATCCTACATTGCACCTCACCGATGAAGAGCAGAGAGGAGTCTGACAAGGGCATGGCCACAGTGTAATGAATGGATGTACAGCTAGGCAGAGGAAAGACAAATCTCATTAATGTCTTTCTCAATTAAATAGGACCACACCTGTAAGCCTTCATTGGCAATGCCTTTGTCAAATATTGATGTACTTCCAGGATTAATAAAAGTACATCTGAACTGTGGTAGTTTAGTGAAACATACACCTAGCACTAAACCTTTAATTAATAAAATGCAATTTATGAATGGATTATTCAAGGCACATGCCATTATTAAATTATTGAGAANGCTGGTGCTGAACATATCGGTTGCCGTCTCTAATGAACAAAAAATAGCTAATGAAAGAAGTGAGAAAATAATAAAGGGATCACTATGCAAAGGATCAGCTACTGGTGCTATTAACTGTTTATTTATCCAAGCCTGATGACCACAAAAGGCCTAAACACTTGTGTATCAGCGATCACATATTAAGAAGCAAACCTGCAATCTTGTCAAAGTTTTATATCTAGTTATCAATAACATTAATGAACACTTCANGTAACTACAGCATAAATAAAAAGGCTATATAAAGAAATCTACTAATATCAAGTAATGAATTAAACAAGTAGGCCAAACCTATAGAATGGAAAATACAATGGCAATGAGTATTTGCATTTCAAGATCTATTCGAGTTCAGATATGAAGGATGATCTGGATAAGAATGGGCAACTGACAACGTGAAAAATAATGTTCTGCAGGACAAAGAACTCACACCAGGAAACACAATTAAGAATCTTCTGTATGCAAGTAGAAATGTAAAAAATAGTAATTTTGAGCTGTGTAATGTGTACTCTATTTCACATGTGAACTAACAGAAAGCATATTTAAACATATAATGATCTTTCTACGTCTATTATATACACACACACACACACATTTATGCAATCACAATGTACCAGATCCAGACTTTACATACTAATGACTTAAGCTGGCCATACACTATAAGATAAATTGTTTCAATCAAAAGACTTTTTAAGTGGGCAAAACCATGTTGAATTGCAGGGGAGACAAATTGAATTAGTTGCAATCAGTGTTACAGGTGAGAGATGATGTTTCCAGCACAAGTGTAATAACAGTGTAACAGTAACGNTGGTCAGTATCTGTGTGCAACATGCAAAACTAAAGTATTCTCCCTGCATGCACACACTGACATTCATTTTACCTCCCCTGCAATTCAACATGGTTTTACCCACTCTTGAAAATATCTTTCGATGGGAACAATTTATCTTATAGTGTATGGCCAGCTTTACTCACAAGTAGGTAAAGCCATGTTGAATTGCAGGGGAGGTAAAATGAATGTCAGTGTTTGCATGCAGGGAGAATGCTTTATTTTTACATTTTGCAGATACTAATCAGTGTTACTGTTATTAGACTTAGGCTAGGACATAATCTCTCAACTCTAATACCGTTTGTAACTAATGAAATTTAACACCACATGATTTTGCCCAGTCGTGAGTAAGTTGTGAGTAAATTCTGGATCTGGTCCAGTGTCTACATTGTCTTGTATGAAAGATTCAGAAATCATTCCAGTATAGAGGCTGCTAGTATTTTTTAATACACAACAGCCTTTGTCTGTATGGATGTATGTAGAAAAATCATTCATTACCTAGCCATTTCAACACCGTCAATGTGATTATAATAGTCTGCAGAGTATAGAGATCCCTGAGGCATGGAGCATTGTGGCAGCCAGTGGGTGTGATAAGAGGACCTCTTAAGCTTTACNGCACTGTGTGTTACGGTGCTTAGTGTGTCTGGATGCTGAATAACCCTGTGTGTATTCATCACGGATCAGAAGAGTCTGAATGCACCTGTGTCCCACCCCATGTGCCTTTCTCTATCTGATTTCCACTTACTGTATCACCAGGTTGACTAGACAACCAATACCCAGACCACTGATATGGGTATTTAAAAGTCATTCTGATTCTGATGATGGAAATGATGTATTCTCAGTCAAAATAAGCCCATTGTTATTCAAAACTACGAGAACATGAAAATCATCCCAAAGTAGACATTTAAAGTTCCTACTTACCAATGAATATCCTTGACAGTTCTGATGCAGCTGCTCCAATCTTAGCAACTGGAAAGTGAGCAATGTAGCTTCATTGCTTTCACTCTTTAGTGCCTCCCTATTCAAACACATTTAATAAACTCCTACTTTATTTACTTACCATGTTTCATATGTTTGTCACCTAGTACTNTGCATTAATAATCTCCAGGTATTTAATTTAAACACTGTTTGCATTTCCGTGCAAGCACATACAAACCAGTTATTAGCTGAGTAAGTTTTAAATAATGATATATTAAATAAGGCGTCAATGAAGATTTTGGCACAGTGCGTACACTGGCTATGTTTAATTTTCGGTCCTTCTGCTTTCTTGTAAACAAATGTAACAGGAGCATTGTTCATTGTGTAGCAATTCACATGATTATTTCCTGAGGAGTCAAACTAAAACTTCTAGGGGTGACATAGCATAGAAAATGATTTGAGGGTCACTTCTGGGTGTGTTTAGATTAAACATAGTAGTAAGCTAATAATGTATCAGATGTTAGTGTAAACCAATGCGACTTGTAGTGCGAGTTGCAGCCAATGGCAAATCAGGTAAATTTCAATTAGAAGTTTTTCCACTTTATAAAATATCAGGTATACAGATATAATGAACTTACAGATAATCGCATGGATGCCATGCAAGCTGCCATCTGTACTGTATGTGCAACAAATATTTGGATCCACTTTNACTGTCCTAAAGTTTCTGTTGAACAATTGTTTAACTCTCAATGCGATGTCACTGCACTTGAATCCAGCTTTCTGTATGAGCTAGGGCAGGGGGTAGGCAAACTGCGGCACTTCAGGTGTTGTCAAACTACACGTCCCATGGCTGATACCTGACAAAGCATGCTGGGACGTATAGTTTAGCAACACCTTTATTAAAATATGTAAATATAAAGAATCATTTAATAAATAATGGTAATTGGTCTGATGCTGATATCGATTTAGAATTTTTATTATGTGAAGTTTAATCCTGTGTGTGCGGAATACTGGATCGTGCATAAGGCCTTAGGACTGGAATCAGATTTGCATACTATTGAACTTATGAACATAAAGTTATGAGTGGGTAAAACCATGTAGAATTGCAGGGGAGGTAAAATGAATGTCAGTGTTTGCATGCAGGAAGAATACTTTATTGTTGCATGTTGCACACAGATACTGACCAGTGTTACTGTTACACTGTTATTACACTTGTGCTAGGAAACATCATCTCTCAACTCTAATATTGCAACTAATGAAATTTAATTCCCCTGCAATTCAACATGGTTTTGCTCACTCCTAACTTTACACTGATAAGTTCAATAGTACATAAATCTGGATCCAGTCCTTAGAGTCGGCACCAACATTTATTAAGCCTCTTTTACTGGGATGAGGTTAAGCCACTGCTGAGATGAATTATATGTTCCAAGTCATTCTATGGGGACAGATATTCTTTTTAAGGAGAGCACCATGACAGCATATGGAGTCATATAGGCCATGCTTGCTCCATTAAAATTTATAGACGCCCCTTGCCCCTCATCAGTGCAGAGCAGGGTTGAAAGCTTCGCACCAAGCCAGCCTGATACCTGCTCTGCACTGGAGATGTAGCGTACTTCCCTAGAGCATATTAATATATTCCATGTGATAAAATGTATTAAGGGATAATAGTCATAGCATGATCACCTGTGGTTACATGCTTTCCCATTGCACATAAAGAAAGCAGCAGTAGAGGGAAAAGGCAGGACAGATCGGACCAGAGTTTTAGAACCTATAAAGATGGCGAAACAACTTGTTCTGTCTCTCTTTCTTATCTGCAGGGAAAATCCATAAGACTTTGNAAAGCACTATGTACTCATTTCTTATATCCTTAAGTAAATGTTGTCATTATTTGCTATGAACCCTTCCAATATTTTATTCTGGATTATTTACATGTGTACANTGTTCATTTATTTTGATTCGGCTTTAATATTGATACATACTGTACACTTCTTTTAGGAAATGCCAACGTTTTGCCCTTTACAATTGCTGTCGGTTACTTAGGGTGCCATTCAGTTTTCATTTGGTTGCCATATAACATATTAGAAATTGTGGTAAGATTTTACTATATATATAATTCTAGGTGTATTACATCTGTTAGGTGTATTTTACTGGGACAGGCATCCATGTTTTTTATCACACCAACACAAAAAATAAACCACACTAGTATCAAAGTTAAACAGTAATGCCTGACGTTGCTTCTGGGCTTTCAGTTCCTGTTAAGACAAAGACGTCTGCTAAATCATGCTGCCTAATCCTAAACTTACACAGCTAACGGAAGAAATGAGTTGTGCAAAATCAATATTGTCCTAGCCATGGCTAATGTCAACATTATTCTCGTCTGTATTAGGCCCGTTTCTGATATTAATTTAAGCGAAATATGCACGGACATACATTTGCATGCATAGTTACCGTTTTGCTACAAGAGAACAATGAAAGCAGAAATATGCCTAGGGCAAGTGATTATCTATAGACAAGTCACTTTTAATGAAACGGAAAATGTGTCTTGAGTAATAGCTGGGAATGAAGTTGTATAGTTTGCACAGTAACGATCAGACATAAGTGCCTATGATGAGGTTGATATAGAAACAGGATGTTACTTAATTAAAAAAAGCAGCTTTATGTGACATGATGTTTTCTGATTTTAGGGTGTTCATTCCAAATAGGACCAAGAAGACAGAAATTGTCCACTATTTAAATATTTAATTCAACTTTTGTATTATGTAGAAAATTAAATACACAACTGATTCTGAGTTGTCACATGGAGTGCTCATTTCTTTATCTCCTACTACAGCACATGATTATCTATAGTGTCTATCCTTNCAACGATATCTATTTTTTCCATGGGGAGGACAGATTTATGTTACATTAGAATTACACAAATGACACATTAGAATACTTACCATGTACCTTGTCCCCTAGCTGAATATTGTGGACCATATACACATATAATAACAGATCAAGGTGGCCGCTTATTTCTGACAGCTTCTCAACAAGTCTCTATACTCTATACTCTATACAAGTCTCCAACTAATTCATAATTNTAAACCTTCTGCTGCTATAAAACAATGTGAAACAAAGTTGAGATAATTCTGTCTTGGAAGGTCTCTTGTGTAATTTTAATTTCTAATCTCTGCTGTTTATGGAATATATAATGTACAACATAATGGGGCAGATTCAATCTTCTTTGCATGAATTTTTTCTACCTTAAGCTGTTTGCGTAAGGGAGCAACACTCACGATTTTTTGTTCGCGGCACATCGAGCCACATATAAAAATCTGCGAGATTTTNCTACCATAATAGATGTGAAAAAGAGCACTGTCAGCTTTTTCGCGTCTAAAACAGGGATTGAATCGGCCCCCATATGCTTAATATGTACACTATGTAAATCTATGTACACTCACATACGTTCAGTCAAGAGTCAATGTAATATAGAGGAACAAGGATTCATNAAGTTTTTCTATTAAATGTTGTACATAAAAGTAAACAGTAAATTAACATTATCGACAATAAAACATATTAGACGGTCAATGCCATTGGAAAATCTTGTCACGTGTATGGTATAAATCATCAAGGAACCTACATTACCCACATGGGACTGGATCTATATCTAGGCGAGAAGAGAACTCGCGCATTGGNGAACAGGAGAGGTGACTGACGTTCCCTGTCACTTCTCTCGTGCAGGGATTGCAGGGGATCGCAGCGCTTACTGATCCACATGGGTCCCCCAAACCTTGCCCCCCACTCACCTACTGTAATTTAGTACAAAACACTGTTACATATGCAAGGGGACCAGCAAGCCCACATTTGGGGGGAGTTTGCAGGGGAATTAACATGTGGGGATGTTGCCCAATGCAACCAATCAGATTTGATTTCACATCCTCCAGTATGTAAAATGAAATGGAGAGCTCGAATCTGATTGGTTGCTATGGGCAACATCCCCACTTTTCAATTCCCTTGCAAACTCCCCGATTAGTACAGAACAATGTTCCATGCCACTGCAATTCTGACCAATGGGCTGGACCCAGGAGGAACATTTAAATTTACGTAAACTGCAGGACCCCTGCCTTTCCAACAGAGCGAGGGGAATGACGTCTCTACATNAAGTAGAAGAGGAATCAGGATCCGGTCCCTTTGTTTAGAAGTCAGGTGGAGGATGGAAACATTTCATACTGCTAAAGTGCCATGCAGGTTGCACTGTAAAACAACCTATTATTCCTAAATAGAACTGAACAACTACTGTGATTGTCAGCTTTAATAAAACATTGCACTCTAGACAATGGCTGTAGCATATGTCTGGATGGGAGGGCAGCCCCAGTCTTGCATTTGCGCAGTGAGGTTGTGTGTCACTCACTACTCTGTACCTGGGCAATCAGGCAGCTTGCANTGTCAGCTTTCTGGTGAAGGACTGCGCTAAATAGTGATGAGTGCAGTCTATAAAGAACCTGCCAGCTGCTGACAGCTTAGAGTTGTCANCACCTGTCTGGGGGATCCTCAGTATTGGGCTCCCCTCTCATGCANGGAGGTTATGCCCCTGCATGTAATCCTACCTGTTACTGGTAATGGTCCATGATCTGTTATACAGAAGTAATTAAACAGCACATAAAACAATAATTATTTTGCATTATATGCATGTTAACCAATATAAATAGACATAAAATTANTGGAATATTTATATTGACTTAATAAGTCTATACTCTGCATAGTTATTCCACATGGAACAAAGAGTACAGTGGCCTGCAGAAGATTATTAACAATTCAACTCAATTAGTGTACTAACCACAAAGTTCTCGAGTCTAAACTATATTAGCATTGAGTAACTTATAACAATCAGGCTATGAGATGTCATATACAAATCAGTGTTCTATTAACTCTTTGATGCACTAGATATGTCGATACAGTTCGTTGTTGTAAACTGTTGCAATAGATATTCTGAGGAAGAATGGTTAAATATGTCTGCTCGGTATCCCAGATAAATGCACATAACAGAATTACAGCTGGAGTGGTGTACATTACACCTGGAGACAGAAGAAATCCGCTGCATAGAAAGAGATTTGTTACTCACGTACTTTTCACTTTCTGCTTCGCTTCTTTGCTGGAAGGTGTCCACGGAGAATAGTTTGCTGTTAATGCTGCTGTGCCAGGCTTCCTCCCTTTGCAGAGGGGTCCCAGCTGGATTTGTTCCCTCTTTTCTGTCTACGGGTATAAAAAAAAATAATAAATAAGAAAAAAATACAAAAATCACAGAAGCAGCATGAAAACCCTTCAAAATAAGTGAAACCCTTTCCTACCAAACCAAAGCCAGTAGCAAGGGTGAGAAACCATTGATCAGCTCCTAAATGTAAGCTGGAGAGTTAATACAGTCAGTGGGGGATCGCAGGTCAATGGTGTTTGAGCGTCACAGCTGGATGTGAAATTGTGAGTTTAGCCTGAAGCCTGTGAAAGTGGCAGCTTCCTGCCTGGGTTACAGTCACTAGCAGGCTGGCTGAATCAAGTGTGGCTCCTAGTGGCTGGAATGCCTGAGAACCAGCTCAGGGACTCCATGAACAGGAGGACAATGCACTTTCAACCCTTAACAGCATTCATTAAGTCTGCAATAAACTGTGATCTGCTGACCTTTTTGTCAGAGGGTTTTTTTTTATTAAAGTGATTATTACCTATGATGAAGGAAATTACACAACATCTCCCTTGCTCTCAGCGGGGGGGGAAACCAGTAGTATCTGGAGGAAGGACTTTTTATTCTCAGTCATTGCATTTGCCTGTTTAATCCAGTTTATATGGATATATTGTGCGATTGTTGTAATACAGTATAATGACTGTTCGGCAGTGATATACGCACTATTATTTCCACTGTGAACTATTAGCATTTGCAGGGAGGCAGCACTGAAGAGCAGAATGTAGTCTGTGTGAACTGGTAAGTCATTTATTTAGGAGAGCAGCCTCATGGAGACCCAAATGGAATTACANATATTAATCACACGCTCATGTCTTAGCGCATTCCACTGCACGTTGGCAACAGCTGCTGTCATGCCACTTTAACAACCAAAGTAAAATAAGCTATTCTTGTGTTTAAAATGTAGTATATAATGAAGCACACTCTATTTCTGTAAAAAGCATAGCCTGTCGTGGGGAACNTTTATTACTACATAATAAAAAACTTACAAAAGCACTATAAATGCCCTTAATACATTTAGATGTACTTTCAAATCAATACATAATTGGAGAAAATGTAGGTTAGAAACACACAGAGTTTAAAAATGTGTTAAGTAATGAAAAGAAATAAAAGATATAAAAACCATATCAAATGATTGAACACAGGGCTCGCAGTGGGGGTGTATATGGGGGTATGCCATACTGGCATTTCTGTCACCGATTTAATTGAAAAACTAAAAATCTCCATTCACGTCTATTATTTTCTATGTTTCCATACCACCACTTCTAAATTTCCACTTCGACCACAGATAAGTTTAAATATTTGGGATGAGAAACCTGTTGGGCTGGAATGGGTCATGCCACTCTCCTAGAACCAGCCACCTTGACGGAGCAGTCACAACTGTAATGCTGGCCATACACCAGGCTGATATGGGGGTNGATTATGCGATGTGCGCTCCCGTGAGCGCATCGGTGGATCTTGCCTGCTGCAGGCATGATTCAGGAAAACCGCTGTCGATTTCATGTACATCGCATGTGCATGTATCAGAGCGATGCATCTGATAGGTGTATGGCCAACATGAGTGTTTGCATTAACAGATACATAGTGCACCTAGNATTAACGATGCATTTGAATACTATGAGCTAAAAGCCATATCAATTGCATGTTGCATGTTGTTGAAGATCACTATGGTAGTATGGTCTGAAATCCCCCTTGAAATATCCTGTATATAGTCCTGGGTAAACCATGAGAGTGCTCGCTATAGTTTCATAGTAAGTGGAAAACAACTGCAACATCTCTTTTCAACTGTGTTTATCAGATAACTGTTGCATATAATACATTACATTATCAGTAGAATGGAAGTTATTACTCTTGAGTTCATTAACCCCATTTGCAATAATAAATGAGTAAAAATAAATACAAATATATAAGAAAATATATAATAAAAANAGACAACTATACGTTTAAAGTGCAAGTGCGCTGCATACAAGACTGTGCAACATTCTACTCACTGGCTGGCCATATGTAAATATGTACCGAGCTGTGTAAAAATGGGAAATAAATAAAAAACTATTAAAATGTGAAAAAACAAATGGGTGTGTTCCCCTGCTACTCTAACCAGCTAGTACTGTACAAGCTTGGTGCCAGCAAAAAAACTCAGGAGGGGCAAGCACTACTAACAAAATAGGTACAACCACGGGGTTGAGACTTGCAATAAANCAGCACTACTGCCAATATTCTAGGCCCTGGAGCTACCTGTGGACTGAGAAAAGTGGAATAAAAGGTGTTAAGTACAAGTGTAATGGCCCACGTGGACTGTACACAGGAGTAATTACCTTTTCCAGTGGAGTAAAAGTCAGAGTACTTTTTCCAGTGCCGGCTGATTTCCTTCACAGTTTTATTTTCAGGGTCTACACACTGAAGTTGTAGTAACCGGTCTTCTAATCCCCGTGCTGCCTCTAACAAAGGAGCTGGGTCTAAATGGACACAAATATTATACATTAGATATTCTTCAAGTACCAAATCAGTATCATTTTATTATAAAATATTCTGTTGGGGATACACAGCATAACAAGTGCTCTGTCACATGAATGTTCATTGTGTTAAGCATACACATGAGCCAACATCTCAGGAGAAGGGGGAAGAAGAGAAGACTGAGAAAGCCTATGGGACAAATGGAANAATGTATTGCATTGAGCATGCAGCATGTCCAAGTTACAATATTATATAAGTTACAAGTGTATCACAGGGAAGAACGAAAGATTGTACAAAGCAAATATATTGTATAAAGACACACAATTGACATTATCTGTTAGACCGTTCATTAAAATTAAATGCAAACTCGGGTGTGATAACAAAGAAAAATACAAAATCCTAGGTTATAATTAAAAATTTCCTGCATTAGTGAATTTTCCCTATGGGGTCTTATACAGCTCACTAGCCTCTATCCTCTGGAAGGCCAGTTTTCATTTCTCCTTGCAGTCACTTCTGCATTTCTATCTCATTTGTTGGATACATTGGGGATATGTCATTGTACAATGGCTATGCCTCACCCCTTATTTCTGTACCCCATATTATGTTATTCTATTTAATAAAAACACATTGATGTTAAAAAAAGCTATATAATATTTAGTCATAAAATATTAAAAATAACATTATCTTATTTTCTGATACTATTTTATAGAGAACCTTTGCATTGTGTGCAATCCTGGCTTTGAGAAGTTAGCACACTACCCTGGCACACATGCCGTTTTATTTACAGTTCCTGAATCCTACATCAACTTTGGGTACCAGGTGGGTAAGGATTGTGTGAGCCAAACCCTCTCTCCACCTGCCTTGCATAGACGCTCTACGTAACTGTAAAGTATTTCATATGACAATAAGAGTACAATCTGATGTGTAACCAGGGAAAAGGCTGATATAAATAGGTTGGTTTTCTTAAGTGTGTTATATTTCTATTGTACGCATACCTGTCAGTGCAGGCAAAACCCTTCTATATGAACAATAACTCCCAAACAGACCAGACACATAAATAATCCATATGCATAAGGGTGACCACATGGGTAAGTAGCCTGGCATACAGAGGTGTGCATCAAG
>JABWIB010001645.1:10042-20787 GCA_016617825.1 Platyplectrum ornatum | reverse complement strand
CCCCAAGCCACACCCCCAAAGCCACACCCCCTTTTTACCCAGGCCGGTCTTTTTTGNTNAGGAAGGTGGCAACCCTACCTGGGAGAGGGAAACTAAAAGCCGGCAAAGCTGAATTATGTTGTCAATGACAATCTCTTTCTACTTCGACATTTCATTTCAGTAGGCAGTGTAGTGGTTCTCACAAAATNAGATCATTGTTTGTAGACAAAGTTTGACCCCAGACTGTACATCATCACAATACCTCAGTTATTACTTCTGCTCCCTCATAACAAGGTTACGCTATACAGGACAGGCAAAATCAACACAAGATGACTTGAAGCGGTCTGCTGTCCTCCTGTTATCAGAGGAAATCATACTATACTGTAACTTCAAACAGCAACATTTAAATGATCTCTAGCGATCACGGGAGTGATTTTACAGGCTTGCTCTAATTGCATTTAAATGGGCATCAGATGGTAGAATGGTCATAAACATTAACCCCTGTTAGGCTGAGCCTGGCAAACCCATCCAAATACTGCGTAATAGGTTAGTCATCAAAGTAGATTAACATCCAAAATTTTAACCAAGCGTCTGCCGGAAAAAGTGTATTAGCAAGCAAGACATAGGGGTCTATTTACTAAGCGGTGAGATTGAAAANTGGGGATGTTGCCCATAGCAACTAATCTGATTTCAGTTCACATTCTCCAGTGTGTAAAATGAAACTGAGAGCTTGATCTGATTGGTTTATATGGGCAACATTATCACTTTCCAGTCTCCCTGCTTAGTAGTTTGTGCTACATGATAGTGGACGACTCCCAACCTTTGAAATGTGTTCTTGTTGCCTGTTTTTATGTCTGTTTAGGTTATTTTTCCCTTTATATATATATATATATATATATATATATTGTGTATACTTTATTAGTTCACCCACCAGTATACTGCAGGCAACTACACACTGCCACGCTGTATGAGTCACTGCATGATTTACAATTGTATTTATACTACATTACGACATTGCTCAGAAGAGTTCAACATTTCAGAGAACAGTCAGATATTACCCACAGATGGCACTGAAATTTACATTTGTGTGTTTAATAAAACAGTTAATAGATATGCATATATATATTATATAAATACAGGTATTCATTGCAGTGGTCAAAGTGGAAAGTATTGGTAGAGACATTTAGAAGTGGCAGTATGCAAATAGAAATTTATAGTTCTTCAATTAAATAAGTGATAGAGGTGATGGTATGGCATACCCCTGTATACACCCCCACTCCCAGCCCTGATCCATTTCATATACATAGTAGCTATAATTTTAGTTGTTATCGTACATATTAGTGGTAATGTAAAGGGTTATTTATCATACAAGATGTGTGTTACATTTCTATTGCAGTAACAATCAGAACCAGTTGTCAGTGCACATTTGTCATATTTGCCAGTTTGAGTTGCGCAGTGGAGTTTGGTATGCATACCTGTCAGTGTAGGCGAAACCCTTCTATATGAAATATAACTCCCCAATGGTCCAGAGACATAAATCAACCATGTGCCAGAGGACTAAACATCTAAAGTACATTGCTGAACTGTCAGGTGGATATATGTGGACTTGTTATTTTTTTTCTAGCATGTAAATTATTGTCCCTTATGTGTTTAATATAAAAAATATGTGTGGAACAGCAAGACAATATGTGTATATACACCTAGATTATATGTCATTAATGAATACACTGAAAGGGATTATTTCTTTGGGAACTAGGAAAAGCAGCATACTGACATTTTACCCCAGCTTAGTACTAAAACAGCATATACAGTACAGATGCAAATGTTCCTCAGACACAAGATGCTGCTAATGCTCCACCATTATTTTGCTGGCTGCATTACATATGAGTGTTTCACTGTCCATGGTACTGACTGTGAGAGGACATACTATCCAAGCTAAAGTCCTGGTTTGCAGATATTGTCACAGAAAATTTTTCCTTAAATCCTGACCATTAACCATTTATTTCACATTCAGAAATAATATCCAAAGTGATAATGATTTCTTATAGGATACTGTCACCACAAAGAAGGTTACTAGTAATGAGCAAATGAATGATAACTCATTATGTCACAATAACAAGGGGTGGCATTCGGGGACATTTTGCAGCAGTGTTGCTTTTTGCTTTTGACCGTGCCAGCACTGAAACTATTACACATATTTGTTTATTATTACACACAGGACAGACCCAGACTCCACCATTCACCAATATTACAAAATGCCACATTTTGCATTCTGATACACAGCCACCAGAACGCATCCATGCAATACAGCAATTTGATCTTTGGGTGCCAGGTCTCTGATGGTGGTCAGGATTGAGCACAAGGGGGAGAGAGGCGTTATTGAAATACTAGATTTTGGGTATTGTAAACAGCCCATCCGGACATAGGAGTGGTCAGGTCTGAGTGAGCGAGAAGAGTGGCTTCCCCATGAGGCACATCTGGATCTGATCCACTATTACTTTAACCCAATAGAGTCTGAAAACCGGAGTACGCACCGTAAATGTAATTCAGATGTTACTCTACCCCTCCCTCTCTGGGGATTCTGAGCATGTTTCAAGCATACTTAGCAGACTCTAATCTCTTTAAAACAAACATCACAAAGTAATTGTTCTTCACATTTTGCTGATATTTATTTGTGTTTCATTGCTGAGCAATAAAAGTCAATGAAAAGCATCTACATATTACTTCTGCAAGCTCTGGATTTATCTGCACAGATGGATTGAATATTTATGGTGGCTGTTTCCAGTTAATCAGAGTGTGAAACAGCTAAACTACCGGCAAGGGCCCTACATCAAAATACAAAGATGCTTTAAGGTTCAGTGTTTTGCAAATTATTCTGCCATTCACATTTCCCTGCTCTGCCAGATGGATGGTAAAGGGACGAATGAACCTTCTAGAATGGATTTGCACTCAAGCAAATAATTCACCATTTTCTGGGGGGTTTATTTTAGATAGCAAGGAAGCTGCATATAAGCTAATATAAGATGCCCAAAGAATAAGTGACAGCTTTGTCTTAAAGGTTTTTCTGAAACGTTTAAGCTTGGGAGAAACCAAAAACCAGCAGCATGAGTGGAGCGGATGGCGTGATTTATGCAAATCTTGCTCAAAGCCCCAACCCCTGGAAGGCACATTCATTATTGTACTATGTGTGGGCTGGATTTGATCATCAAATCCCACCCCTCCCTAGTATCGATCTGGGCTGAAAGCAGTGATTTACATTGTATCCCTCAGTGGAAAAAGTGACTTGTTCCCGCGCTGCTGTGTATGTGTGTATATATTCCTCTTAATGTATATTCCTCTTCCTGTGTCTTAATGAGGTCATAAGAGTCTAATTGGGTACCCTCCCAGTGTTCCCTTATTGTAATCTATATGCCATAGATCCAACTTTAAAGACTTAAAATAGAATTATAGACCCCTG
Source organism: Platyplectrum ornatum (assembly GCA_016617825.1). Classification (NCBI taxonomy): domain Eukaryota; kingdom Metazoa; phylum Chordata; class Amphibia; order Anura; family Limnodynastidae; genus Platyplectrum; species Platyplectrum ornatum. The sequence continues at coordinate 17,351 of JABWIB010001645.1, read as the reverse complement.
CGCTAATTCCAAACCTGTTCCGATTTGGTGTTGATATTTTGTGCGATCGGGCCACATGAATTGAACTCTAAATAACCTTTTAAGAGTAAAACTATATGTTATGTGAATAAAAGATTTTGTTTTACTACCGTATATATATATATATATATATATATATATATATATATACACACAAGTAGAGTGGTAATACTGTTTAAGCAAAGTGTTAGAGTGGCACAGGGGTGTATAATTCTATTTTAAGTCCACATTGTATCACTGCCTTCAGTGCATGATCCAGGAGATTTGCAGAAAGTGTTTAGTCCACATGTTTAAATTGTTATGTTGTGTTAATCTCTACCACCTCATATGCTATTCCACAGCTTTATAGATTCTATAGCAGCATCTATCTATTTATTACTAATAAACAAAAATGTGTTATGAGTGTTTCTAATCAAGGTGCCTACCCTCCAATAAATATTAACATTCCTGACTTCAGCAGGACAGCCCTGATTTTAGGAGGTTGTTCCACTTGCCCTGCACTTTGGCCCAGAACATTCTTTTTTTTTTTTATTTAATTTCATTGCAATAAAGCAGGGCTTTGGCATTGCTTGGGTGGGGGTGGAGCGGCCCATGGGCAGAGCTGGGCCGGAATAGTGTTGCACAAGGGCACAACATTTATTTAAAAAACGGTAAAATACAAAAAAAGGGCGGGTTCGATCACCAGTATGGTAAGTGCAGCTGTACCAGCTAAATAGGTACAAGTAGAGGGTATGTCTGCTATCTGTGGTCTGTGTACCATTGGGCTTTGCAATATTTTGAACAAAAGGTAGCCCTTTAAGTCACTTAAGCATGCAGATATTTTACAACCATAGATGGTAATATTAGACCTTATACCACCAGTGCCCCATCAGAATGCTCAGAGATACAGGAGGTGGTTGTAAAGCGGACATTTATGTAATGCTCATAACCCTTGATATATAGTAACCATAAAAACAGCAAAGCCTCTCGCAGTGCTCATGAAGATAGGGTTTTGGCAAATGGAAAGCAATGCCCTAATGTCTAAACAGCAGCTTTTGTATACACCAATTTTGAGTAATGTCTGTTTATTTAAGCAAAAGAAGAAACACGAGCACAAGCAGTTTGTGCAGAGGTAAGCAGGTGCATGCAGAACAGTATGTCTTCCCTCTGTCAGCATTACACCATCATTAGCTAGTGTCTGCTCAGCAGGGTGTGTCATTATGTCTCCCAAGGCTGGTGTAATTATACATTGACATAATTAACCCAGCAAGCCCATTAGGCAGCCCAGTGAAAAATTCATCTATAATTATTTGTTGTGTGCATGCTAATGAGTCCATCTGTACCACCATTGTACAACATGAGCAAATTAATTTACAAGTCTGGATTTTTTTAATAAGTTTGAGAGAAATAGTTGCTATTGTGGCAAATTATATAGGTGTGCTGTGAACGGAAGGACCGCTCTGGGCTTATAAGAAATCTCCACAATATCTAGCGTGTCAGACATGAGATCATTGTACTGGCTTCCTAACAGACAACGATTGGGAGCTGATGTTTCATGGAGGTAAGACACCATGTACAAGGAATTTATTAGACTTGAATAGGTGTAATTTAGGGTCACATGTGTTATGTACCTGGTAGTAAACAATTGAGAATGACATAAAACACTCCTAAAAACAAATGGATACGAGGAGGTGGTGTAGAGTGTATAGTGCTTTAGCTATAGAAAGGTTTGCTTTTAGCCATATATACTGATGCCCATTATAAGATTATCATATCACCTTGCATGCAATTAGAAGGATTACACCTTGCATGCAATTAGAAGGATTACAGTTAGGAAAAAATTTAGCCTATAAGAGAACAACACAACAATAAGATACACAGTATGTGTTCCAATGAGTAATGTACCAGGATTGCCAATAGATGACTCATATTAATGAATATGCCAATTATTAAATGAATAAGGATTGGTGCAATGACTTATTGTATGCAAACACATAGGATTGGAAGCAGAGCACTGCAGGACATCATAACCCATAAGTATGGGGGAAGACTGCTCCCCCTTTCCATAGGGGAATCTACTTGGAAATCCCTTGAGCTTTAAATGGCTGCTATAAGGGCCGATTCAATTTCTTTCGTGCCTCCCTTATAAAGTCTTATGCACTCGCGGCTCATAGAGCCACGTATAAAAGCTATCGTGTTTTGGTTGCCGTAATAGATGCAAAAAAGAGCAAAATTGTCAGTTTGCATCTTAACTGCCAATTGAATCGGCCTCATAGTGACTAAGAGCAAATGTAAAATGTGTCAAAAAAGCCTAAACTGGTATAATGGCCATCATACATTTGCAGATGTGATCATATGTAAACCATATTACTAAATAAGAACACAAGTAGAAAAGGGAACATGTTTCTGACTCTGACACTATAAACAATAACAATAAAATAATAAATAATAGAATATAGAATATTTATTAATACAAAGAAACATACAGTCTACTTTTCTATTTAACATTGTATGCATAAAGATTCACAAATAAGGGTTCTACAAATTGAACAAGGGAATAGAAGGTTAAAATGCTCTTGTTTCAACAGGGGACCTTCTATCAGACTGTAGATTCGATCAGTTGCTGACAGAACCGGTGAAGTTTGATCATATATTTACAGTTGCTCTCCAGTCAATGGCTTATGAAGGCCAGCATTCTGCTGATAACTGAGTGGGAGTAGTAACACGATGGGTAACACAATGTTCCAAATGGAGAAGAAGTAATATGTCTCTAGAAGTACTATATCCTATTTCATATATCCTATTTTCAGTAATATATCCACAATTTCAGGAATGCTACAACAACCATCGTAGTATAGTCTGTAGCATTATCAAATTAGATTTTGTCACCATAAAGTCTGGAACTGAAATTAGCATATAAAGATGACGAGTCTCCCTGAAGCAAAGCAAGAATATCCTTTAAGCTGATTTCTGATTTTATTTATTATTTTTTACTCTTCCCAAATCTATGATGACAAGATTTCCTATAAATGTTGCATTAGAGGTAAAGAGAGAGCATAAGAAACACCCATTTGTAATGTTATGTTATGTACACTATTACCTAATTTTGTGGAGCAATCCATCAATACAGTATTAGAACATCTTCATTTCACTCATTTATTTTTCATTTTCTTTTTCTACTACCACTTAACACCCAAGGAGACTCAAAGGGTTTAAGTCATTCTACCTATAATGTTTAAGGGAATAGGGCAAGTATAATTTATAACAAAGTATGATAAAAATATAGGGGATGTATTGGCGAATTGTGGCACTTTTGTACTGTATGCAGGCAGGTACTCTAAACCCATGATTGCTAATTTATGACAAACTCATAATTAGCAAACAATTATACAAGGAAACCTACTTGTATAGTAATCACAGCAGCACTGTAATTTAATGCTCAATATATTAATTTTCTAAAGTGTTTCTAATATCAGAACAGTTGCAAATTCTACTATACAATATATTACCTTCATGATTAATTTGTATATTTATTTTCTTATGGAGTCAAAATGATTACATGGAAATACAACCACAAGAGGGAGCCAATTACAATTAGTAAAATATCCATGCTGGAAAATACCAAATAATGCTTTTCTAGGCTTGTGGGAGTTTTCCCTGATGTAGCCAATAAGAAATAGGCATCCTTGCTGGACTAATTACCTCCTGTCTAAGTAGGCTCCTGTGTTCATTGCTAGCACCTGCTCAGTTAGAATTCATATCAGCCCTTCAATGAGCACAGTATTGGTCAATCTAACTTTCTTGCCTCACTGAGTTGTCCTCCTGCTGATATGCATTACTTCTTGTTATTCAGTCTATACCTGTGTCAGTGTTCATATTGTCAGTGTTACGTTATGTCATTTGACCTTCCTTGGAAACTGTTATGTAAAGTCTGTGAGCCTGACCAGGAATCTGTTACCAATATCGTGCTTGCTGAATTCATGCCACATTTCTGCATTTCCTCTGAACCCGCTATATCCATATACAGGTATCTTTGTGTCTTGTATCTTTGTATCCAAGAACCTGTTCAGTTTTATGGAAGCATTTGTTCCATCTCCTGCAATAGCCTCAGCAACCTGTGCAACACCCAATTTTTCATTATGGTAGCATGTCACAAAACCTAGGGTACTTGGGATTCAAATCCGAAGCAACCTTGCGTAGTTGTTTGATGCTAACTTCACTTTGCTTCTGGCCAGGCACNCAGCGGACCTTCGTTCTTGGGCGCATCTGCAACTTTCTTGGGTGGGACACATTAATGTCATTAAGATGGATAATCTACCTAAACTTCTTTATGTCCTCCAAGCCTTGCCTATTCATGTCTTCCCTGATGTCTTCCCAAGCTTTCCCTGATTTACAGTCTACCTGGGTACTTCCTCATGGGGAATACTGGTGGTACGTCCTTTCTCTCCTCAGTGAGCTCCGCCAATGTATTGACACAGGAGACACTTTACAAACTAATTCGATGGTACCGATATCCTGACCTCCTACATAAGCTCATCCCCTCATACTCAGGTCTCTGCTGGCACTGCCTGAGGATTCAATATTACTGTGACACCATAAGTACCCTATCTCAGGACATTACTGGGGAGAGTTATTCCAATGCTCAGTCTACACATATAAACACTCATTGATACACCATCTCACCAACGCAGCCAGAGTCCTGATTCTTCTACACTGGAAGTCTCCTGATCCTCCGTCCATTTCTGAATGGATCTCAAATGTGGATGGCTACCTCGAGATGCAGGCTCTATTGATGGAACCTGGGTCAGGATACGAGCAGTTCTGGAACACCTGGCTATACTGGCTGGAGTTTCGGTCTACTCATCGTTACTTGGACCTTCTGTGCAATCAGTCCTCCACCATCCCCTGACTGCACTGTCTTAGATTTTCTGATTGTTTTGCCCTCCTCTATTTTGCCCCACTACACCACTGCCTGAGACCTATGAGTAGACTTCATACTGATATCTCAATTGCCTGACTTTGAACCAGAAACCTGTCCTTTCCNTCTCTCCTCTTCCCCCTTCCTTTTTTATTTTTCTCATCTATTATCTTACACAATCTATGGAAAATGTTTGGACTTCTCGGTTTGCTCCTAGTTTGCTTTAGGGTTCATCATATTTACTGCTTCTTTGTTTTCCTATTCCATTTTCCCTTTGTGATTGCCTTGTTGACCTATATATTCATATTTCATTCGATATCTGTATTTCATATCCATTCTCAATAAAAAGTCATTTACACACAAAACCAAGGGTACTGGTGATGCCTATCAAGTTATTTAACATGCACCAATCATGTTACTCATTCCATCAATTAAATACAAGCATTACANTCTCAAATGTAACAACATTATTATGACAGTGATGCTGGTACTTCAACCTAGCATGTGTGATGCAGACAGAGCTGTTGCTTTGTCTGCAGCAGTAGAGGGTGTAATAGAGGGTGGGCAGGAAAGGAGATGTNAAGTGGAAATACTGTACAGGGAAAGAGATGTGTAATAAGTGTAAAAACAAAACTATTTTTGCAAGTTTAAAATGCTGAACAATGATAGCCACTTTTGATCCAGTTAAAAATGCAGTTGTCATCATTTCACAACTAAAAGTTGCTAAGACTAAAATGTGATAAGAATTTTACATGCAATGTCGGGGAGAAGTTGTTATATGGATCAATGAACCCGCTGAGTGTCACATTTTTCAACTGTCTGACCTTGACAAATACTTAAAAATGTTTAAAAGTAAACACGTAAAAAAGCGCCCAAATCTAAGGTCAGATCAATTTAATAACATAGTAGTTTGAACTTAACCCTGTTGGGCAGGGGAAAATGTACAGACTGTTGTACAATATATTTATGAACAGGTTTTATAAAGCACTATAATATTATGTAGAACCCATTTTCTTTGTTTGGGGTGGGTCTGAGTGGGTTCCTCTGATGCTGTAACACATCCACTTTTAGATTCGATATGCCATGCATTTAGAGATGCTACTCTACTCCTTGTCACCCTCTGCTAGCTTTAACTTGCTTTCTAACTATTTCCACCCACATGCCTGGCCTTTGTGTATACTTGTTATATATGACAGTAGAGTAGTACTTTTAAGTCACACTAGGCCAGACTTTTTCTTTTTAAAAAAGAACAATATATTCAATTTAGAAAGTACAGGCCACGGGAAAACNTGGTTTTGCATTACTTTAGAGAGTTAATGTCAAGCAAAATGATACATGAGGGTTATGATTAACTGGAGAGAGGTCCCAGAAAGTGGGCAATCTTGAAGAAGAGGTACAAGATTGTTAGATGCCCCTGGAATTTGGAGCTCTTATAATCTTTAAGGACTGGGAATNCTCTGCCACCTTCCATTGTGGACATTTTGAGGAGGAGGGAGTCTGGTACAAGGAACCTATTGTTTCAAATAAATTCTAATCTTGATGGTCAATGACAAGATTAGAGATCTCAATTAGATGAGATCTGAGCACGGTTTGAGCATAAGAACTGGAAACAGAGTATGATATGAGTCAGTGAGGAACATACCAAGGTATTATATATTCTTGGAGAGTACCCGGTTGCACTGTTTAATTTGACAATACCGCCCTTTTACGGGCCACAAATCTGGACAGCCCCACCTAATTTGTGATGTGGTGTCATCCAAATCCATCCAGTGCAAGGCCCAAAACAGGTTACCTGGGTCAAAGTTCTGTCCATAGTACAATAGTGGGAAATCCAACAGGGACCCTAACCCGTTAAATTAAACTTGGCTTAAATACCACAAACTATGTATTTGACACTAATGACACAATTTTGAACATTTTACTTTTTACCCCTTTTCACCCCCCCCCTCCCCCATGCTGATGAAAGCTGAAGTTGTGCTTAAACAGCATCGGACGCGTCACTATTCATCTTTGTGACCACAAAAATTATGAGTTAGACACTGATATTGGCTGTTTTTTTTATTATTTTAACAGGTTGCCTCATTCCCACCCCCAGGCCATGGGGTGCTAGGGGGGTTTTTACTCCCACCGTATTTTTGCTTTTTTGCCCGTGGCTTTGNCCATGACTAATCTTGTAAACTATGTAAACTATGGGTTTGACAGTAATGTTGGACATTTTGGATATTTTATTCTTTTCCATTCTCACCCTGCCTGCTGAACTTAGACTTGGGGAGTATAGCAATGTATCTCAATGACCCTGGAAACTATGTCTTTGACACTAATATTCTCACCCCCCACTATGGTTGTCTTACTCCTACAGTATTTTTTTCCCAGGTTGTAAGTGATATGTCTACC
>JABWIB010001644.1:42339-57667 GCA_016617825.1 Platyplectrum ornatum | reverse complement strand
CTCAAAGTCAAATCCAGCGTGACCTGGTCCCTACATTTCTGAAAACTTCTAGTTTTTTTAAAATTGCAAAAAATTGCTACTAAGTTTATGAGCCCCCTACCGCCCTAAAAAAGTAAAAGTTGGTTAAAAAATGATGGCAACAGAAAGTAGACATATTGAAATTATTTTTAATTAACATTTTTGTGTGGTATGACTATCTGTGTTACAAGGAAAAATTGTAACATTTTGAAAATGGCGAAATTTTTCATGACATTTGTGCATTTTTCACGAAAAAATACAGACTGTATCGAACAAAATTTACCAATAACTTAAAGTACAATGTGTCACGAAAAAACAATCTCACAATCAGTTGGATACGTTAAAGCAATAAAAAGTTATTACCACATAAAGTGATACATGTCAGATGTGTAAAATAGGGCTTGGTCATTAAGGAACAAATAGGCTGTGTCTTAAAGGGGTTAATCGTCGTGTTTGCCTTAATATGTTGTTCAAGTCCTCCATGAGTCAACTCTAGTATCTGTTTGAAAGCACAGAGAATCCTAGATTGTTTTACATATTATTATCATTATATTGTATAGAAATGTTATTATAGCAGACTATTAGCCGAAAACAAGAACTGCAGCATGCACACTGTAGATTTTAATGACTATGCTCCTCATGGAATCCTTTATGCAGCACTGATGACATGACAATGCAATGCTACTGATTCCCCTTCTCCGTTTCTTCTGAAGTTGTTGCTGGTTTCTGAACAGTTAAGTTAAATGTTATCTATATTGTGATGTTTCAAATGTATCCCTTTAAATGCATAGAACATTTAAATTCATTGACAATTCTTTCATAGTTTTTATATATAAATGGTTATGTTGTAAATCTTTAATGTCCTGCATTTCTTTCTTTCTGCATCTCTGTATTATCAGTTATACTATCTAGTGATGAAGAAGACAATGGCAGCACTGGAAGCACAAGTAGATTAGAGAGCATCTCTCCCAGGCCTGCAGACTCTGCTTGCTCCTCTCCTGTCCCATCATCTGGAAAAGTAGAAGCAGCTCTAAGAGAAAATAGCTTAATTAACAACAAATTCAGTAGTCCTCCATCTGAGAACACAGTCGTAATTCCAAGGAAAGCAAGAATGAAGGATCAGGTAGTATTTTTTTTAACTAAATATTTCATTTGACCTTTTATCCATTTTTCTTCTTGTTGTCTGTGATAGAAACAAGACCAAAACAACCAAACCTAACCCACCATTCTCTGCTTGCATTTAGGCAGTGTTATACCATGTTAAGATCACCACCCAGACAAAGCCTGGGTTTTTAAACATCGGTGCAGACTTCTACCACCATTCAGATTACAGTGTTGACCTTGCGATTTTACTAAAATTCCCAGGTCATCACTGTTCAGATTAACACCTGTGTTGATAGTAGTAAAACGTAACAAAATCACTGAAGCTGTGAGTGACTTTCAGTCTTGATTTGGCTTTCCTTAATCAACTTGTTTATTGTACTACCCATGTTGGGGTCTTTACAGAAATTACTGGGATTACCTTTTGTGTAACCAATGAGATTTCCTTTCTGTTTGGTTTGACACTGTAAAATAGTCACAGCCTATATGTGCACTCTGATTTTAAGTTTTGAGCGGTACTAATTAAATGAATCTTCATTTACAGTTCGGAAATTCAGTTTCTAATACACCTGTCAAGCGTCGTAAAGTTGCACAGGCAGACATTCCGTGTGAAACCTTGCTGTCCTCTTTTACAAACTCATGTGAAAGCATCATTCTGCCTTGTCGAAATGTGCGCATAGGTACCTTATACAGAATAATTGTGGAGCCTGTTGTGGTAAGTTCATAATACATGTTGTCTTACAGTATCTATCACTGGGCCATTTATTATTAGGTTTCTTCTTAAATAAATCTAGAATTGTTTCTTGGGAGCCATGGAAATCATGAAAGTGTGTACAGAACTTCAGAAGGGCTCATTCTCATGAATGCTTTGAAATGCTTATTTTACAATTGGCATGTATGAATGTCGTTTTTCAAACACTGGTGTAAAGTAAATTATATTGGAGGGTAGTTATGCTATGGTAATGTAAAGCTGTTTCCTAATGTGTTCATAGCACTAATAGCAGAAATAACTTTTATAGATTCTAAATGACAACACATTCCATCTTTTAGATGGTGTATATACAGGCATTTCACAGAAAGGGCTGGTTACTTGTACACAGATTAAATGCAGACGTGGATCTGAACTGCAAACCATGAAACTAAAGCAAAAAGCTACAGAAGCACTTCACCCCCAAAGGGGCACTATCCGTCTGAGAACAGGAGAACAGCTACTGATACACTTTGAAACTTGGATATCTATAAAAATACAAAATAGATTGCCAGGAGAAGATGAAGTGTATCAGTAGGGGTGCTCCTGTTTACAGATTCATAGGGCTCCATTGGGGGTGAAGTGCCTCCTTGAGAGAGAGTTTCTGCTTTATTTTCTTGTTTTTTTCAGTTTAGGGTTTGTATACATTGAGTCAAAATATATACAGAATTTTACCTACTCTATAATTTATAATGAAAATAATTGCCAAAGATGGCTATTCTGATTTGATGAACATAGAAATCTGTTTAAATGGAAGATGCTTAATTACAATATAAGTATGTAAATATAAATGCACCTCTTAGTAGTTATCTTCAATGCCCATTAAAAGTATCATTTCTTTCATATGGGGCAATATTAACCTAACATTAATGCTTTAGAATAAATAGTGTTTTGAGGTTAGAAGCCATAATTTTTTTAGTGCAAAAACCATTTGCTTATTTAGTCAAATGTGATTGGTTGCTATGGGCAACATCCCCACTTTTCAGTCTCACTGCAATCTCACCACATAGTAACGCCACAGATTTTAAGGCCTAAATTTACTAATTTCGGGAAGCCTGAACTAGTGTTGTTTTGTAATACATCCAGTGGCCGGATTTACTGTGATCAAAATCATTTCTGTCCTGCTTTAAATAACACATTTTCCCTTTACATGGTAATCTTATTGGGTTTTCTTTTCTTTGTAGTTTTGTGTAGACTACATAAAGATTCAGATTCAAGGTAAATACAGATTTTCTAAATACTTAAATTATGATGTACTAAATATAATCAGAGCATAAAGTATAGTAAATGTGGATTTAAAGATATATGCTTATGTAAGTGATTTGGCTGGGGGGGGGGGTCTATATTTATAGTTGTTGTTGTTGGTTTTTTTTTTTTTTTTGGTAGGGTTAATGCTTTACTTATCAAGTATACTGTACAGTCAGTAAACAAATTATGTATAGGCAGCAAGATAGTAAAGAAACATAAATAGCTAGGCGGTGGAGGATAAATATTTATTTTGCCCTATACCACTATTCACATCCATATCTTCTGAAAAAGATTTGGCAACAGCACTGGTATTCCAAGGAGATGATTAACCACATGTTATTGCCACTCTTTAGCAAAGAATTAGTAGATTGCCTAACGGCAATACATTAAATGCTCATCTTTGATTTGGTTAGTTATCAAAGTGTTTATGCTTTTTAAAGCAGCTTGGTCATATAGGTATCTGCGCTCAAATAGCTGCTGTAGGTCTACTGTAGTCTTTAGTTTTCCTCCAGATTTGTTCATTAATAGAGCAACTCCACTATCTATAAAAGTGCTTGCCTACTTTACCATTATTCCTCCAGCACACACTAGATACCGATGGAAGCATACCATACATAGGTCCAAATAAAATGTGTGTAGTTTAAATGTATTTTCCCCGATACTCACATTGATAGATGCCTTATGAATTTTAAGATTTCTGGTTGACCATTCCTTGTCTTCCATAGGTGTTCCAAGGTCCTTTTCCAAAGCTTGCTTATGGGGTTTGCTTTTAGGTGCCAGGGGTTGAAAGGCAATCGGTCCCTTCTTTCCTATCGTCTAGATACATATGGCTTCGAATTGCATTGCTCGACAAAGTATTTTTAAATGAAATTGAGGTTAACTTAATTTACAGTCTTAAATATAGTTAGTGGCGTGTGTAGGATGATATATTACTACATCTGTTAATTTTTGTGCATATTGGCCTAGAATGTGGTTGAATCGATCTATGTCTTCTAATCATCATCTGTGTTACCAAATAGAGAATAAAAGCAGATCATTAAGGGTGTAGGTTGCATACCTAACTTTTAGGGTGAATTGCATGGTGGGTATGCTGTATGAGGAAACCAGCGTGCAAGCCAGGGATGAACATCCGGTCAGTCTGTATTGGAGTACACTCTGACATCAGATTTATGCCCCCTGGGGGTTTTTTTGTGCCAAGCTGCACAAGTATGACATGAGTAGGAGGCCTAAGTCTTCATTTATGGGTGTTCCGGCTAATAGTGCTTTTTAGAATTTTCTAGTGTTGAAGTAGGAACCTGGATTTGGAGTGATTGATACATGTATAACGGCATTATTGATTAATTTTCTTTGTATATGTACTCCTTACGCAGGAACCCTAAAATGACTTGTTAAGTCCTGTTCAGGTTTCCTCATTAGAGGATATATGAAGTAAAAAGTAGGCATCCTAAGGCTTCTGATTAAATGCTGTTGACCTTATACCTGGAGAGGGATCCATGTTCAGGCTAAAGACATGTAGTTTATTAGAGTGAAGAGGACATCGCTTGCAAATAGAGTATCTCTTATTGTCCCAACTTTGTTTTGCTCTATGAAAGGTGGAAGTACATAATTCAGTTTATCAGACAGTATTTAGGTGAAGGTTTATGTTGGAAATTAAAAGTACCATGATTCAGTAATTCAAATAGTTTATGGCCCTTTCTGGATCACTATAATAATGTTTTATAGAAAATGCTTCCCCTGCCGTAAGAATTTAATTGTAACTGAAGACTTAAGCATGAGTGGAGTGTTTTGCTGCTACACTTATCAGTTTTCACACAAATTGTTTTATACAGTATTCTTCTTAAAATATATTTAATTCATTAAGAAAAATAAACCACAATTTTAAAGGCCATTGGTGTATAAGTCTTAACTGGCCCGTCTGTGCCACAATTTCAAAAATTCCAGTCCACATGTCCAAGCTTCTATCAGACTAAAAGAACCTGGAGCAAAGGACCGAATTGGCAAATGTCACTGCCACACAGCCTTGTGGCTGAGATAATCCAGTCGCAAGCCTTAAAATGTTGTAAAAGCTAGTTGGACTGAATTCATACTTCACTAGTACAGAATCGGATGAAAGTTGAAATAATGCTGTATTTTGTTTAACGTTTTGGGGGGGGGGGTGGCTCTCTATAGTGGATAGGATATTTAATAATGAACATTTCTACAGCATGTAATTCATTGTTTTTGTCCTAGCTCACAGTGATGATGCTGCTGACTCCGCACAAGAAATAATATTGAAAACATCGGAGCTGACAAAGTGTGAATGGTGCAGCGCAAGGAAACTTACGGTAGCGTTTTTCCAAAGTATACCTTCTCTGTGTCAGAGACTGCGCTCAGAGTTCAAGATGAGCAGGCAAAATGGCATTGGCTGGTATGACTGCAATGCTACAAGTAAGTGAGTTTGGCTGTGTTTTTTAGTTTTTGTTACTTGCTTTCCGGGGAGGGTCCTAAAAAATGTTCTCTCATTCTTTTCATGTATTTCATTTCAATTCATGTTATTTTTGTATAAGAAGCGTAAAAGTAAAAACAGATTATAATGCAGTTTGAAATGTATGGATTAAGGGAATGCTCTCCAGAAAGTATGGTCTTCACTTTGCTGATAATCAGAAAAAAAAAAACAAAGGAGGCAATGGAATCCCGCACTTCCTTTAATGTGCACGCTCCTGTAATGCGCACCGAGGTATATAAATTGTAAGTTGGGTAAAACCAAAATTTAGGTAAAAATCCTTCATGGTAAAAAAAAAAGTTGAGGGATTTTGAAGTTCTTGACCGTTGTTATTACACTCCATTGTAAGGAATGAGAAACAGTTGCAGTTGCCACTGAGCACTGAACATTGTTTTTCTCATCTTGTCCGTGTGGTTCAGGATTGTTTTGCACCTGTTACTTTGGAAGATTTGCTTGTATTTTTATTGAGACTGTATGAAATCTGTTAATATGTGATCATAAATAATTAATAATGTATTTTTTTTATAATAGTTTCTAAAATACTCTTCATTTATATTTTTCTATAGATGTAGAAGAACAGTTCATTGTCTTAATCTTTGAAAGTCCCCTGTCTTTGCAAGAAACCGTCCTTTTTGAAAAAATATTATGTGATGTTGGTGTAACATACTCGAAACCAGACTTTTTATCAAAAATTGGATTTGATGAAGCTAACAGAAGACTCGTTGCCTTTACTAAACATGCTGAAGAAAGTCCAACACATGCCTCCTCCCCACAAGAGCATGCAACAAGAAGTGTAAATGCTTTTGACTATGTTGCTTCTCCCCTGTACCATCATTTTAGATATTCATTTGTTTTGTACTGTATGTGTATTTTAAATAGCTACGGTAAACTTTTCACTAATGAAAACATTAAAGGCTAGAAACTACACTAATTGTCAGTCTTCATAATTTCTACTTGTTTTGTTAAACATTGACTGATTTTGAGTTTTTGGTAGGAAAGTTGTTCTAACTAGTTACTGTTCTTGTTTTACAATAGACAATTTTCCTGTAATTGATATTTTCTAATATGTAATAGGAAAGAGCATGAATCTGGTTGCTATGGGCAACATTTCCACCTTTCCTTTCCTGGAGTTTAGCAAATCTGGGCTATAGTCTGACTCAAGAGCTGCATAGTTTTCAAAGGGTATCTTTATTGCATGGAATCTCATAATTGCCGATGGATCGTTTTTATGGCTTCACAAAATAAAAAGTGACTATTTTACTACAATAAAAAGTTTCTAGCAGTAGAGCAATAATCTTTCTGTACTTTTCAATGCAGGTCACATCAGAAACCCGGATGAAATTACGGAATGCCACAGCTCATTTGCAGTTTTTCACAGATGATGGTGTCGGCGACACACACAATGTTTTTGTCGGTCCCATTGAAAAGTAAGTTTGTAATTGGCATTTGAATAACTTTTTTAATGCTTTTCTTAATTTGTGAGCGGAGGAAAACGCAATAAAATAAACAATAAAAAAGCAGCTTATCCTGTTTATGACACTATAGCACATAAAACTGTCTGCGCACTAGAGCAGTTATTGTTAGGAGATCCAGCCAATCATCGCTGTAGTGCATTGGGCTAATGAATTTGGTAATTGATCAATAATCAGTTGAAAAAGAAGGCTGTGGTCCTGTAATTTCATTGCACTGAATTCCTAAATGATATCATTTTCAGTTTGTCGATACCATGTGAATGATGATTTCAGATTGTCAAACATTGCACCAATCTCCACTTTCTGAACATTCTTTACCCATCTTGCTGGATCCACAATTATTGACATCTGCAACATTAGTATTAGAGGCTCTGCATTTCCCACTCAGTAAATCTGTGAAAGCAGCCTTGCAGTAATTACTTTCTTTCTATTGTACATGCTGATAATTATAGTGATGGCAAGATGCGGAAATTGGTCAGGAGGTGGGATGTCCCTGGCTACCAGCACAGCTACTAACCTGGCAATTTCTGGGGGGAATGCAAGCGTATCTCTGCTGTCATGACAACCTGTCAGCTGGTCACAGCAAGAAAATATTGAAAATATTGGCCAATATTGAAATCCTAGTAACATAGTATTTAATGGCAGATAAGAACCACATGACCCATCTAGTCAATTTTATTACATCAACCCACCACCCGTCTTGTGAAGCAACCTTTCCCTGCACCCACCACCAATGCAGCTACCATCAGGCCCACATACCTGTAGTAACGCTTCTAAATTCTGGTTGATACTTATAAAGCCTTTTTTAAGTACACACACAGCCCATCGCAGTCCATACTGTACAGTCTAAATAGTTCTACCATAGCATCGGTAACTTTGTTCAGTAAAGCTATCCACATACAGAATGCTGATCATACAGAAACCAGGTATGTGTGATTTAGTCTCAGTTCTGCACATGGGCAGTATGAATTAACTGGCCGCAGTTCGGAAGTCTGGATCTGGCCTCCTGAAGGGCTGAAAATTTTTCTTGTCGGACATAAATGTTTTGCCAATCTTTTAGTTTTATCATAACTGGAATCTGGGTTAGTATTTTTGTTTCTGTTCTTTAAGACAATAGTCTGATATTGTTCCTATGAACGCTCCAATGCATGTTTCTGACTGTTCTGTTCTCTTGTCATGTCTGTTTTAATCCCTCATGTTTAATCAGGGTTATGTAATGCATTATCTCATCTGGCTTTCTTACTGAAGACATTCTCACATATATAGCTTATTCAGCAGCTTCTTTTTCTGCTACTTTAGCTTCCTATCCACGGGTGAAATGTATTTTTTCTGATATTAGGGCTCCAACCAAATAGCTCAATAAGTGCTGACAATTCAGCGTTCTGATAGCTACTGACATCCTTCATTCACCCCCATCCTATTTTCTCATGCTGGCATTGGTAACCAGAGACAGAAAATACACCAGAAAGTACAAGAATAGGTGGTGTTCCATTATATGGGACAAATATTATTTATGAACATGTTTTTATATAAGGACATCAGGTTACATAGCGCTTTAGGACGCAGTTTTGTTTTTGTTTTGTTTTTTTTTATTCTTTTCTGAGTTTTATGTGGATCTTGTGAGTTTAATGTATATTTTTGTCTCTTTTAGATTGATTGTTTATCCCCCACCTCCTGCTAAAGGTGGCATCTCTGTCACAAATGAGGATCTTCATTGCTTAAATGAAGGAGAGTTTTTAAATGATGTTATTATTGATTTCTACTTAAAGTAAGACTTTTTCTTATGCATTTCGTATCTTGTGTATAAAACTATTTTCTATAGAAAATGAACAGTAATGTGCTGTCTGTCACTATACTTTCATATATCAGTACATTTATGCCCTTGTTATGCCTTGTATTCATCTATCTGCTTTGCACAATATTTGACCTTACATTAAAACATTAACTTAACGCAAAGGAAAACCACTAATGGCTACATTTTTCTTGCTCTAACCCACACAATGGAAGGAAACATTTCCCCTCTCACCAAACCACCTCTCTGACAGGCAGAATGCAGAATGCCTGACCTCTCACATAATGCAGATGAGAGCACTTTATATGGTGGCAGGATCAAATGCACCATTTCTGGTCTAAATTTTAGTGAAGACAGGGGCACAGAACTTCAGTTGTAACTCTAAGCTGTAACGTCAGTCGTTTAGTAATGATTTGTAGTGTTTACAAGTAATAAGACAACAACTTTCTCAAATGTATAGGTTTTGAATTTTTTGAGAGCACATGGTCCCGCGGTTTTTTATGCATGCCTCCCAACAGTCCCGATTTCAGCGGGACAGTCCCGCATTTGGTGACTGTCCCTACGGCCACCCTGTTTGTCTCGCTTTAAACTAACTTTGTTTAACTAACTGTGGTCGCGGCATTAAAATGGGCAGGGCTAGGGCAGATTTGGGAGGGACCCGGGGGCGGGTCTTGTATCCCTCAGACCCGTCCTAGTTGGGAGGCATGGTTTGTGGATTTGCCTGTAATCATGGAACTGTTTTAGTGTTTGGCTTCTTGTTAAGGAGCAAGGGCAAGGAGTTAAGGCTATTAGAATAACATGAGTGTGCAGCATTTTCTTGGTCTGTTCTTAGAACTCTTTATGTTGACCTTGTTTTAAAGTTGCTGTAATGCTGCAAGTCCATGTAGACTCCAGTTTTATCTTGCTGACTGTATACTGCCATCCAGTGGCTAATAAATGGACTAAAACAAAAATAGAGGAGAAAATGGATTAACATTTTCAGATGCTGATTTTTCAGTTATGAAAAGAGAAATATGTATATATGGATTGTGGGTGATCTTGTGCAAGCATCTACCTTTTTAATGCTGCTGTCTTACAATGCTATCTTCAATATAGAGGATCTGATCCAGAGTTGAGAATAACTGTTATAAAAGGATGTAAGGCTCTGCACTTTCACAAGAGCATGTTTTATTGCTCAAATTAGAGTTTAAGAAGAAATTACTTTATTATTTGTATTTTCAGTAAGCAAAATTGGACTGCATGTTTTAACAATATATAAATATGCTGCCCTATTTTTCTTAATACAAAACTTTGGTTGCCTTGTGATTGATGTTACAGTGCTATGTCCTGTTTACTGCTGGTTTTATTGGCTAGTCTGCTGTTTGTAGCTAACGCTCTAACCGCTTAATAAACATGTTAATAATAAATAAGATAAATATATTTTGTACCTCTCACTCTGCAATATGGATTGTCAAGGGGAAGATATGCTTCTTTTGTGCAATTACTCCTAGCTTTGAATCAGTCCCCCAATGTATCCCTGTTAGGATATTTTCCATAGGGGAACATACAACTACTGTGTTTCTCCTAAAATAAGACACAGTCTTATATAAATTGTAGCTCAGAATAAAGTAGTAGGGTTTATTTTCAGATGAGATCTTATTTTTGTTCTGTATTCCTTTTGTGTGTGTGTTGTAATTTCTGTGTAGGATTGATAAAAGAACTTTCCATCCTGTTCACTTTTCCCTCCACACTCCCCAACCCACATGGGTTTGTCCTGGTTAGGTTTAATATTTTATTTTCGGGGCAGGGTTTATATAACACAAATACTGAAAAATCATAAAAACGCTGTACCTAACAGTAGTCAAAACCAGTAGGTACTAGTCATTGTTTCTAGCTGAATTGATTCATTAACTCCAGTAACCCAACCTGCAGTTCCTTTACAGGTTCTTATTTCCAACAATACAATGTTTGATAACCATGGAAAGTCATGACATTTTCTCTTTTCAACCAGGTATTTAGTGTTAGAAAAACTCAGAGATAAAGCCGACAAGATCCATATTTTTAGCTCATTTTTCTACAAGCGCCTGAATCAAAGAGAGAGGAGAAATTTACAGGATACTGCAAACTTAACGTATGTGCAGATTGATTTTGCTATATTACTACTATATGACTTTAGAACAATCAAATCTTTGTAAAATCTAAAAAAAATCTTGTTTTGTTGTTTTTGGGAAGATGGTTTGTTTTGTTTTGTTATAAGTATATTTCCTTCCAATTATTTAGCTATTTTGGGGTATATTTACTAAGCAGGGAATTTGCTGGGGAATTGAAAAGTGGGGAAGTTGCCCATAGCAACCAATCAGATTCGAGCTTACATTCTCCAGTATGTAAAATTAAACTGAGAGCTCGAATCTGATTGGTTGCTATGGGCAACTTCCCCACTTTTCAATTCCCCAGCAAATTCCCTGCTTTGTAAATATACCCCTTTGTCTCTTATAAATCAATGTTTTGAAATAACAAAACAATGCTTCAGAATATGTTTCAACTAAATCTGTTCTATGTGATTTTCCCACCCTGTAGATTACAGCAGAGGCGACATGGAAGAGTTAAAACGTGGACTCGGCATGTGGATATCTTTCAGAAAGACTTCATTTTTGTTCCTCTTAATGAAGCGTATGTATAACCCTGAAATGCAAATCACAAACTACTTGGCATGCTCATTTCCATGTAATGAGATACTGCAATATCAAGAATACATTTTGTCTGTACAGCTTCCGCTGTGTTCTTTAATGTTTGTTGTCAGTTTGTTTGTCTCTGCGTGGAGGTCATATTTTGTTTAGCTTTGTCTTTTAAAAAAAAATGTTTGTCTTGTATTGGCAGTAGATTATGTTTAATCGCCTACACATATTTTTCCTACTCAGTAGGTGTGAATAGCTAAGTAACATTATCACTATTATAAACTGTTATAAAAGACTTGGATGTTGTGGGGCTGACTTGCTTGTTGGTTCGTATTATGCGTACATGCTACAGGAAGCATTCTGACAACTGCATCGTTGGATATAAATCTGACTGTAACACAAAATAAATGAAATTTTATAATACAACTTGTTTTTTTCTTGCAGTGCACATTGGTTTTTAGCTGTCATATGTTTTCCTGGCTTAGAAGAACCAGTTTATCATACGAACCCTTATTACCAAGCATCTGGCTCCCCCGCAGCTACCACAACACAAGGAGATTCGAGCAGGACCTCTGTTCCTATAAGTGACACACAGACAAATTTGCAGAGCTCCTCTTCCAAATCACCCCTTAAAAAAACTCCCATTAAAAAACAGACTTTAGCTGCCAGTGACACGAACACTGGAAGTGATCAGAGTGACAGTCCCGGGAATAGGAGAAGTCATTCTGTAACAAAGAACAGTCTAAAGAAAAGCGATCAAGGTTTCCAAGAACAAGACATTTCTCCTAAGTCTCCCTTTCCACAAATAGATTCTAGTCCTAAAAATGTAAATGGAATAGCAAATGAATGTAAAACTCCGTTAAAGCCTGTTGGTAAGTACTTTATAGTTTTTATATGTAAGTGTCCCATAAAATCATTTGTTATCCTGCATGCCTCATGCTGTTGCGGGATAATGTACAATTTAATGGTGGCTGATACTGATCATTTTTTGTGTGTGAAATTCTAAATAAGACCATAAAAGCCTGCCATTTGAAGGGTCTTATTCAGGTTTCCAGCAGCCGTACTGTACCACAGGAAGGACCATGTCAGATAGGGTCATTCTGTAAGTGGTATAACAGAAGGAATATTATGGTAAATGAATTTGAATACAGGTTTTATGCATTCTTGTCAGTGGCTTTAAGTTCCTCATAGACAAGTTCTCTCTTTCTCTCGTCAAAGTATTTCCAGTTTACATATAAAGTAATATTCTTTCTTAAATAACACTCATGTACTTGACTTCAAATTCAGTAGCTCTTCTGGAATGCTGGTAATGCCACAATAATTACAGTGTTACTTCACGACTTTCTGTCCTAAAAGTTTAATCCAGATCCCTGCAACTGCCCATTATAACTAGCACCAATTAAATGCCACCATTAAAGTTTTATATGCAAGTGTACTGCGGAATTACAAAGCAAAAAATAAAATACAATTGATAGTTCAAACGTCTCCAATGTATCACTTTAAAATGTTTTTCCCCTAAAGATGGATTACACCGAATACAAATGAGCTATAGTGAATCACCAGAGGACTTAAAGAAAAATGATGAGGAATTCATTGATTTTTCTGATGATCAAGATAACTTGGTAAGTCACGTGGCCAGGGGGATCTGTAGTTCAAGCTGAAGTTTTGTGATTTTATGTTCTCCTACAGTTTTCTTAAAATGACAATTGGATATGCAGATATTTGAAAGCTTGAGACATTCATACTACAAATGATGGATATATCTCTCCACAATAGAAGACCCCCCTCAGCCCATTATACTTAAAAGCTGATGTATGATGACAAGTACACGTGTACAGTGAGCAGTGTTTCTTTAAAGGTTACAGATGTTCAGAAAGGGATTACCATAAAACCGCTTTAGTGCTATTTCTAGTTACTGTTTTGCAGAATATAGCCAGCAGGGAGCATGTTTCTATTGTTTATATTTCTAGAAACGTGTGTGATTTCCAAGATGACTTGACATAAAACATATATATTTAGTACGTGGTTGGAAGGAGAAAGCTGCATGCAAATCTTATTGAATCTGCATTTACTACTGATTAGACCATAGCGCACGTTATCCTGTAATTCTGACGCCTTGTAGTCATGCACGGCATAAACATCCGATGCAAATTACGAAAATATCATGGCATTTGTGTATTGGAATTTCTGGATGTATTTTTCTAGACCACCCAATGAGGTTTTATACCCAAGCACACAGCATGTGCTCTAAGTAGATCTCTGAATTTCTTTCTGTAGGATGAAAGCAGCGATGATGGTGGCCTTGCTGATGATAATTTTACCTCAGAGGCAGGGAAGTGGCACCTCAAACCTTCGCTCTGCAAGCAGTAAGTGTTGTATAGATCTACGGCACAGAATGAATGGGGATTCTTAGAAAACACTTTCTTGGGAACTACAGAGGAAATGATCGCTTTAGAATTGTGCTGACAATGACTTTGCATGAAATAAAAAAATAGGGTATAAATGGGTAATGTCATTTATATTATTTTGCTTTCTTTTAATGTCATCTTTCACTGATATACCTTGCAATTTGCATTTGTGTGGGTGAGCCAAAGAATTATAGACAGCAGCTGTAAGCTGCTTAGATTTACCTAGTTTGGGTGTATATTTTGGGTTTTATTTAATAGGATTAGAAAATGGATTGCATGCTGGCCTGAAATAATCGCTTTGGTAGGCCTTAAGAAATTTGTTCCCCAAATAAAATATTGTTTCCGTTGTTGCATATAGCAGCAATAAGGATAAGAGAACACGCAGCATTTCTCACTATACTGTAAAGAAAATGTATCTCCCGTCCCTGTGGGCTATGTGCACTTAATCCAGTTTATCAGTGTAGCATATTAAAAACCCATTGTTCTATGCATCACTGGCAATCTGGCTAGTCCCTTACCTTGCATTTGTTATAGTGTGATGATAAAGGTAGAGATTTGTTGCTCTTAGCATTGCTCATAAATAATACATTCTACACCAAGACTAACTGCCTTAATTTAACTTTTATGTTGCTCTTTTGTGGCCAAAGACCATTGTTTGGAATGCACTAGGCACAGATCTGTACTAGCATTGCTTTTTCTAAGGGCACGTTTGTCATCCTCAGGCCTCGGGGGCTCACATGTGACTTGTTATAAGTGAGAAGTAGAAAACTTTAAAATGAAATGTAAAATTACTTTACAGTTTCTCCATTTTATTATTTATTTAAAAGCATTAAAATCACAGAAGAAGAATAACAATATACTACAAACATGTTTCTATTTTTTATTAATATTTTAGTGTTACAGAAAACCAAGATGCTGTAAAGGAAGCAACTGGAATACTACCCAGTATTGATGCATCACAACAGTTAATAGCCGTCTTTAATAACTGCACAACAGAAAAAGGGCAAATATCTAACTGTAACATTAAATACAGAAATACACAACTTATGTTGACATGGATCACACAGTTATAACTTTTGTTTTAAGTGGAGGAGTTCTGATTGCAGGCTGTACAGAGGTCTGGACGGAGTTCTCTGGTTTTTAATGTTTTATTAACCTCTGATTTTTAGCCCTGTGATGAATGTTATGGGAAGATTCTACACTGCTACTGATTTCTGAAGTAAATAACCATACATTATGTCTTTGGGAGTCCTGGGCTGTAAGAAAATAAATCCTATGAGGCACACTAAATACTGCAGGTGTCACTGTTGCTTAATACGTTAAATGAGAATTACTATACAGAGCATTAATATTGTAGATCAGGGCTCAAGTTTGTGTGTATGTATATCTATGTGTGTGTGTGTGT